>JAHBCN010012001.1:0-27599 GCA_019359885.1 Listronotus oregonensis
TATCTATTATCACGGAAGGGGAAAAAAATTAAAGTTTGGGGGAACCGGGGTGGGGTGATCCCCTGTGTCTATCGTGGCTGTTTTGGATATTTTCGCGACTTACCGTTTTTAACTACTGGTTGATAGGTTCTTTCCCCCACCATTCTAACCGTTTTTAAACCCCCGCCTATCCTCGCAAAAACGAAACGGTTTATGTATGTCAACTTTATACTAATCGTTTAATACATTTTTAAGTTTAAATTTAAATGAAAGTTTTTTGGAGAGTTAAGAAATAAGTCGAATAGATAATATAAAAACCCACATTTTTCATTTAATAAGATATTAGCTGTTTCCAAGTCAACTATAAAAGTAAATTTTTCCTTTATGTTTAAATAAAATTTGCATTAATTCATCCTTTCGGGAATTAACTATTAAACCAAAAAAATCTGCAATCCAAATAGTTGTTAAACCATAGCAAAAACATCACAAGAACCAAAACAATAAAAAAGCCGCGAATTCTCCATTATTTTAAATTTAAATTTGACATAACCATTATTAACGCTCCTCCTGACTAGTGGCGATAGCGGTAGATACGGGGTACAGTAATGACGTAGATACTGATGTCAGAACACCTTCCCCTACGTTACCGCCCCGCGAAAATAAACCGGTATGTTAACTGTCCTAACAATGTTCAACGCGGTATGTCGTGAAAATTTGATGTTTGTGTTTTTAAAAGTATTTCAGAATTTGCGAATTGATAAATTTTCCCATTACCTTACAAACAACTAAAAAAAAAGATGAGTATATATTGGAAGGGATTTTGATTAGGGAACATATTGCACACGTGTAGAGTCTACGCCAATAGTAAAGAGTACAATGACGTCAAATGCGCACAAACCGATATTCACGGAGGCAGCAACTCGTGGGTCAGTGCAGTGTGTACTATCCGAACATCGGCATCGGTAGCATGATACTATTACTCTAAAAGATAAACCCACGCGCATGAGATAAGCCTATCTCTCTCGCACGCCTGACGTCACTCGACGACTATTTCCCCAGAAACGGCGAGTTTTAATATGGCATTCCGATTTCTGTTTAGATGTTAGATGGATTAAGCGCATGATTTATTTATTTTTTAAACGTCATATAATGCCAAAATACAATAAACGTTAAAAAAAGGCTTTAAAACACTGCTTTCCCAACCGACAAGCAGAATTGTTGTCGTCGAGTGACGTCATGCGCAACGTCGTACGAAATTAAATCGCCAAGTGGTTTTATCTTCTAGTAATAGTATCATGCATCGGTAGCTTGTTTATATTTATGAGAATATTACGAAACTAAAATTATTGTGTGTTTATCTTAGAAGTTTTATGTGTTTTAGTGTGATTTATTAATTGTTGTGACTGTTTGGTGAGTTTCTGTTCCGATGCACCTTCTTCAATTTCATTTTATTTAGAAGTATATTTTACAGAAAGATTCTTTGCTAATTGTTTACAAAACGGTTTTCTGCTATTTTAACGCCGCCGCCATTATTTAATATCGAAACCTGCTGCAAAGAAAGACGGAGAGACTACTCTCTCGGTTTATTCGCGCAGCCAACGATGACGTCAAAGTATTCTTTACTATTGACAATAGGGTCCTTGCATTTTTTTTTTAATGATGTCGTTTGCACTATTATAGACCGTTCTTCAAAACCTACACTTCTTTTTTTCTTTAATTCGCTTTTTTGCCGATATTTCGATTTAATAACTTCGAAATTCAAAGGTCCCCCAAAACGCTTTCGTTAGGTTACTTATACATGACGTCATTTATTGGTAAATGTCTGCGTTGAAATAGCCTAGTAGTACAATTTTTGGCATTGGTACAATGACACAGTGGAGATGTACACTGATGTACGCATTGAACTGGGCGGTTTTATAACCTGCTTTTGCAATATTTGTTTTCATTTTATCGTTGGTCTTGTTCTGTGTGATTTGTATTGGATTTTTACGGTTGTGTCTCAAAATGAGTAAGTTTACCGTTGGTGTATAATTACTCATTGCAAAAATACGTCTATTAATATGCCTGGAAAGACTTTTGTTCAAGTTCCATTTGATAAGGCTTTAAGGAATCTTTTGGCTTCAAGCAGGGGGACTGACCGAAAGGTTATCTTCAACATCTAGTTTGTTTGTTTGTGAAGATCACTTTGATGTAAGTATTCTTTATCAGTTTTATGACAGTAATCGAGCAGAGATTTTTACACGAAGTTCTTTTATCCACAAATCAAATAGGTATTTCAAGTTTTTTGAAGCATATACATACCTAAAATTTTAAAATTTCAATAATTCGTCAGAATAATAGGTGAAGATATGTTTATATAATACTTATGTTTTGTTACAAGTTGCCTTCTGACATGGGAAACCATATGAAGTGGAAAATGACATGGTTCAAAGAAAATGAAGAAAAAGTAATACCACATTTAAATCTTGCATTAACTGCTGAAACTGTTGGTGTTATGGAGACTAGGCCAAGTAAAAAAGCAAAATTTGAAGTTTGTGAAGATTCTCCAAGCACATTTAAATGTTATGTTAGTTAATTTTTCGGCTTTGTCAATGAGAGTTTTTTCGACAATAAAGCATATTTATTATTATTTTTACATCATTTATATTTTGACCCTTGCTAAATAGCCTAATTTTGTTTTTTTTGGCAAGTTGATAGAAGAGACATATAGCCCAAGAGCTGGTAAACAATTTTAAGTAGGTTCTTAAGACACTTTAAAATTTGTGAAATTGTCCTTAAGGACCCCTAAACATAAAAGTCAAGGTCTGGAAGGGTAGTTCCCCTTAAATTTTTTTAATTCAAGGGTTGGGGAGGCCGCGCCCCTTCACTCAGACCAATTTTTGTTTAGGGGTTCTTCAGGACATTTACACAAATTTTCCAAAGTGGCTCAAGAACCTTTTTCAAAATTGTTAACCACCTCTCCTACTAGTCCGAGGCTGGTGAACAATTTTGAATGGGTTCTTAAACACTTTGAATATTATGTAATTGTCCTTAAAGAACCCGTAAACATAAAAGTGAAGGTCTGGCTGAAGGATGCGGCCCCCTATCAAGCCTTAAATTTGTTTAATTCAGGGGTTGGGTTGGCCTGGCCCTTTAGAAAACTTTGACTTTTTGTTTAGGGTCATTCAAGGAAAATTTCAAAATTTTCAAAGTGCCCCAAAATTTTTTAGAATTGTTCACGAGCTCTCCTACTAGTCAAGAGGGTGAACAATTTTGAGTAGGTTCATAATGCACTTTGAATATTAGTGTAATTGTACTTGAAAACCCGAAACATAAAAGTAAAAGGGCTGGCTGAAGGGTAGCCCCCTATCAACCCTTAAATTTGTTTCATTCAAGGGTTGTTCGCAGAATCAATCCGTGACAGTTTGTGATTTATTTCTGAACATTTATTGGTTATATTTTGAATGACAGCCTGTCAAACCATGTCAACTGCCAATTAAAATCTAGAAAAAAATCACAAACTATCTCGGATTTATTTTAAAACAAAAAAAACTAAATTACTCTTACTTAACTAAGTACGTGCCCCAAAAAAACAATGGGCCAAATTAAAACAATCATTTTTACTGAAACCCTTTTTTTATTAACATTTGAAAAATATTTTTTCCCCAAAAAATATCTGGGCAGAATCTATCATATGACTAATATATTCTTCATCATAGTCAATATAATAGACAAAATTTTTTTTTATTTACTTCAAACCCTGGATCAGCTACACAAAATTTTCCCTTTTTTTTTTCCAAAAATATGCATCTGTAGCTGAATTTGGGCTTTAAATTTATTTGTAATATTACTATCATTAATATAATTTTTAATTGTTTTTGCACTAGCCGGACATTTTATTTCTATTACAAATTCTTCGCAAATTGCATCCGGAGAAGCTCCTAAAAATGGATATTTTGGTGATAATAGTAGTCCTGTTGATTTTAATTTCATTTTTATTTTTTTTTTCCCCCGGATTTCCAACATTTTTTTTCCCCAAAATTTTTCCCCGGGCATGGCTACAGTTTCTCTCACTTGTAACCCTCCCGTTAAAATTCAACCAAAGAACCTGCTGATGTCTTGCAACGGGTTTTCTTCATAGATTCTTGAAGCAGTTATTCTCCCATAAAAAAATTCATGCCATAATTTTGAACTGCTTTGTTCTGTTGTGGCATTACATGCTGCTTCACAATTTTCCCCGGTCATCTTTTTTTCAAAAATCGTAAAATTCATTAAAATTTTTCCAGTTAAAAAAATTTAACAACAATGTATGTATGCTAAGATCATTGAGTGATTTTTTTTCTCGAAAAAAATTTTAATAACTGCATAGGGGGATTGTTAGCTGTTGCATTTTTTATCCCCCTTTTTTCCAAAACTCCCTGCAGGAGAAGGGGGGTAATCTTTTAGTTGGAGGAGCTCCAAAGTCTTCTACTTTTTTGACTTAAGACTAGTTCCGACCCCGGTTTTACTTTTTCCAGTAACAGTCCACTTCTGTTGGAGATGGTTTTCCTTCGCCTATGAATCCACATAAGAAAGGCTAGGCATGTTTACAGCCACCTGTAATAAAAAAAACCAAAAATATTAATTTTGTTTCCATCGATCAAAGTTAAAAGATGTTTAAACTTAAATTGTGTACTTGAAATACTTAATTATTACCATTTTGTAGTTTAACAGATTATAAATTACCTGGGTGAGGCAGGAAGTCCCTGGCACAAAATGTTTGTAACTTTCTCTTTGTTCATTAATAGTAACAGTTACATTGTACTGCTTAGACCTTATTTATGCTCCGGACACACTTTACATTTTAGTATGCACATGTTCCCCCCTCGCTTACACATATCCTACCCTGAGTCCCCATAGTTTTCCGACCTGAACTGCAAACAAAAAATGATTTCATTGAAAATAGTTACAACTTTTGAATTCTGTTTTTAAAAATAAAAAATTTGGATATAAATTTGATGAACTCCCCGAATATCATGCTCCTCAAATAGTATATTAGGTAAGAACTTTATTTCTTTTAACACCTTTTGATTTCAGCAGCGTTGAAAAAAATCGCTTTCAGAAAAAAAATTTGCAATCATTATTCCATCACATACTGGCAAATTTTTAGAATCAGCTTTTTGTGAATCCAACCTCAGTCATTCTGCAGAGTTTATTGTATAAAAAAATAAACAAATAATAAAATAAAAACGTCAGCAAATCACTTCCAAACAACAAGAACAAAATCACAAATAGAACTAAACAAAATTAAGACAACAAACAACTAACCTAACTTTTGGTTTTTTTCCAAACACAAAAACCGTCACCGAACCCTCACCTCATGCGCAGTGATTAAATTGGGAGGGGATTTTAATCACTGCGTATGAGCGTGATCGTTCCGGTGACGGTTTTTGAACGGTTTCTGGCGCTGTTGGAACAAACCTTATGACAACGGCAGTGTTGCCAGACGAGTAATGTAAATTTCAAGTATCGATGCCTGCTAGGTTTAAATATTTAGTTATAAAACATTTTTATTATCATAAGGACTATTAATATTGTTATAGGTACGCAAAGTAATAAATATAATATTAGTTAGGTAAAATGATGAAATAATGGGGGTTATACCTGACACTTGGATTTGTAAATGGGAAATAGTACATTTCCTTCAAGGTATATAATCAACACTTGGCAACACAGAAGGCTTTTTCTCAAACAGTACAATTAAGTTGGGGATTTGGCAAATTATTACCTAGTGATGACGCTATCCAATCAGAATCGTTTTAGAAAATTTGAATTTTTAGTACTTTTATTTTTGAAATATCTCAGAAGTTACTTTATTTATCAGTATACTAATTTACACACCAATTTTAGACCCTATTTAATCGAACTACATAGAAATTATAAACATTTATTTTGCGTAAGGACCCTATTTGCCAAATCTCCAACAATTGTACTGTTTGAGAGAAGCCTTCTGTGTTGCCGTTTATTATATACCTTGTATGAAATGTACTATTTCCCATTTACAAATCCAAGTGTCAGGTATAATCCCATTATTTCATCATTTTACCTAACTAATATTATATTTATTACTTTGCGTACCTATAACAATATTAATAGTCCTTATGATAATAAAAATGTTTTATAACTAAATATTTAAACCTAGCAGGCATCGATACTTGAAATTTACATTATTCGTCTGGCAACACTGCCGTTTCATAAGGTTTGTTCCAACAGCGCCAGAAACCGTTCAAAACCGTCACCGAACGATCACGCTCATACGCAGTGATTAAAATGCGTCCCAATTTAATCACTGCGCATGAGCGTGATGGTTCGGTGACGGTTTTTTGATGTGTTGGAACAAACCTATAAAGTTAGGTTAGTTGTTTGTTGTCTTAATTTTGTTTAGTTCTATTTGTGATTTTGTTCTTGTTGTTTGGAAGTGATTTGCTGACGTTTTTATTTTATTATTTGTTTATTTTTTTATACAATAAACTCTGCAGAATGACTGAGGTTGGATTCACTAAAGCTGATTCTAAAAATTTGCCAGTATGTGATGGAATAATGATTGCAAATTTTTTTTCTGAAAGCGATCTTTTCAACGCTGCTGAAATCAGAGGTGTTAAAACTGATAGGTAAGTTCTTACCTAATATACTATTTGAGGAGCATGATACTTCAGGAGTTCATCAAATTTATATCCTAATTTTATTTTTCAAAACAGAATTCAAGAAGGTTGTAACTATTTTCAATGAAATCATTTTTTGTTTGCAGTTCAGGTCGGAAAAACTATGGGGACTCAGCGGTAGGATATGTCCAGCTTAAGCGAGAGGGGAACATGTGCATACTAAAATGTAAAGTGTGTCCGGAGCATAAAGTAAGGTCTAAGCAGTACAATGTAACTGTTACTATTAATGAACAAGAAGAGAAAGTTACTAGCATTTTGTGCCATGACTGTCCTGCCTCATCAGGTAATTTATAATCTGTTAATACTACAAAATGGTAATAATTAAGTATTTCAAGTACACAATTTAAGTTTAAACATCTTTTAACTTTGATCGATGGAAACAAAATTAATATTTTTGGATTTGTTTTTGTATTACAGGTGGCTGTAAACATGCCGTAGCCTTTCTTATGTGGATTCATAGGCGAAGTGAAGAACCATCTCCAACAGAAGTGGACTGTTACTGGAAAAAGTCAAAACTTTCTGGTGTCGGAACTAGTCTTAAGTACATAACAGTAGAAGACTTTGGAGCTCCTCCAACTAAAAGATTAGCCTCTTCTCCTGCAGGGAGCTTTTTGGAAAGGGTGATAAAAAATGCAACAGCTAACAACTCCTCTATGCAGTTATTAAAATATTTTCAGAAGAAAATCACTCAATGATCTTAGCATACATACATTGTTGATTAAATTTTTAAGAACTGGAGGAAAAACTTGCAATGAATTTTACGATTTTTGCAAAAACCAGATGACCAGTGAAGATTGTGAAGCAGCATGTAATGCCACAACAGAACAAAGCAGTTCAAAATTATGGCATGAACTTCGTTATGGGAGAATAACTGCTTCAAGAATCTATGAAGCAGCCCGTGCAAGACATCAGCAGGTTCTTTGGTTGAATCTCTAACGGAGGGTTACAAGTGAGAGAAACTGTAGCCATGACCAGAGGAAAAATTTTGGAAAAAAAGTGTTGGAAATCCTGGAGAAAGAAATAAAATGAAATTAAAATCAACAGGACTACTATTATCACCAAAATATCCATTTTTAGGAGCTTCTCCGGATGCAATTTGCGAAGAATTTGTAATAGAAATAAAATGTCCGGCTAGTGCAAAAACAATTAAAAATTATATTAATGATAGTAATATTACAAATAAATTTAAAGCCCAAATTCAGCTACAGATGCATATTTTTGGCAAAAAAAGGAATATTTTGTGTAGCTGATCCAGGGTTTGAAGTAAATAAAAAATTTCTGTCTATTATATTGACTATGATGAAGAATATATTAGTCATATGATAGATTCTGCCCAGATATTTTGGGAAAATAATATTTTTCAAATGTTAATAAAAGGTTTGCAGTAAAAATGATTGTTTTAATTTGGCCCATTGTTATTATTTGGGGCACGTACTTAGTTCAAGTAAGAGTAATTTAGCTCTGTTCGTAGAATAAATCGAGATAGTTTGTGATTTTTTTCTAGATTTTAATTGGCAGTTGACATGGTTTGACAGGCTGTCATTCAAAATATAACCAATAAATGTTCAGAAATAAATCACAAACTGTCACGGATTGATTCTGCGAACAACCCTTGAATGAAACAAATTTAAGGGTTGATAGGGGGCCGCTACCCTTCAGCCAGACCTTCACTTTTATGTTTACGGGTTCTTCAAGTACAATTACACTAATATTCAAAGTGCATTATGAACCTACTCAAAATTGTTCACCATCTCTTGGACTAGTAGGAGAGCTCGTGAACAATTCTAAATAGCTTTTGGGGCACTTTGAAAATTTGAAATTTTCCTTGAATGACTTCTAAACATAAAAGTCAAAGTCTTTCTGAAGGGTTCCAGCCGCCCAACCAACCCCTGAATTAAACAAATTTAAGGCTTGATAGGGGGCCGCTATCCTTCAGCCAGACCTTCACTTTTATGTTTACGGGTTCTTTAAGGACAATTACACTAATATTCAAAGTGCTTTAAGAACCCATTCAAAATTGTTCACCAGCTCTGACTAGTAGGAGAGGTGGTTAACAATTTTTGAATAGGTTCTTGACACTTTGGAAATTTGTGTAATGTCCTGAAGAACCCCTAAACATAAAAATTAAGGTCTGAGTGAAGGGTAAGGGCTGCCTACCAACCCTGAATTAAAAAATTTAAGAGTTGGTAAGGCTACCCTTCAGCCAGACCTTGACTTTTATGTTTAGGGGTCCTTTAAGGACAATTTCACAAATTTTTAAAGTGTCTTAAGAACCTACTTAAAATTGTTTACCAGCTCTTGGGCTATATGTCTCTTCTATCAACTTGCCAAGAGTGTCAAAACAAAATTAGGCTATTTAGCAAGGGTCAAAATATAAATGATGTAAAAATAATAATAAATATGCTTTATTGTCGAAAAACTCTCATTGACAAAGCCGAAAAAAAGACTTAACTAACATAACATTTAAATGTGCTTGGAGAATCTTCACAAACTTCAAATTTTGCTTTTTTACTTGGCCTAGTCTCCATAACACCAACAGTTTCAGCAGTTAATGCAAGATTTAAATGTGGTATTACATTTCTCTTCATCTTCTTTGAACCACCTGTCATTTTCCACTTCATATAGTTTTCCATGTCAGAAGGCAACTGTAACAAAACATAAGTATTATATAAACATATCTTCACCTATTATTCTGACGATTATTATTGAAATTTTAAAATTTTAGGTATGTATATGCTTCAAAAACTTGAAATACCTATTTGATTTGTGAGATGAGAAATGAACTCGTGTAAAATCTCTGCTCGTATTACTGTCATAAAACTGATAAAGAATACTTACATCAAAGTGATCTTCACAAACAAACAAACTAGATGTTGAAGATAACCTTTCAGGATCACGTCCCCTGCTTGAAGCCATAGATTCCTTAAAGCCTTATCAAATGGAACTTGAACAAAAGTCTTTCCAGGCATATTAATAGACGTATTTTTGCAATGAGTAATTATACACCAACGGTAAACTTTACTCATTTTGAGACACAACCGTAAAAATCCAATACAAATCACACAGAACAAGACCAACGATAAAATGAAAACAAATATTGCAAAAGCGAGGTTATAAAACCGCCCAGTTCAATGCGTACATCTAGTGTACATCTCCACTGTGTCATTGTACCAATGCCAAAAATTGTACTACTAGGCTATTTGGCAACGCAGACATTTACCAATAAATGACGTCATGTATAAGTAACCTAACAGAAAGCGTTTTCGCGGGACCTTTGAATTTCGAAGTTATTAAATCGAAATATCGGCAAAAAAGCGAATTAAAGAAAAAACGAAGTAGTAGGTTTTGAAGAACGGTCTATAATAGTGCAAACGACATCATTAAAAAAAAATGTGCAAGGACCCTATTATTACCTAGTGATGACGCTATCCAATCAGAATCGTTTTAGAAAATTTGAATTTTTAGTACTTTTATTTTTGAAATATCTCAGAAGTTACTTTATTTATCAGTATACTAATTTACACACGCAATTTTAGACCCATATTTAATCGAACTACATAGAAATTATAAACATTTATTTTGCGTGCAAGGACCCTATTACTCTAGCTTGCTAACTTTCGGGAAAAATGCCTTTCTCACAAAAATATTCAAAAAATCTTATTATAGACAAAGCCTTGTCTATAAAAAACAAGAGTTGTTGCATGTTTTGGCTGGAAACTCTTTAAAAAAAAGTGCGAAAGGTTTTCAGCAAAAACATGCCATTATTATAGTATCTTAAAGTACCCTCTTAAAGATACATGTCATTGTATAGTTTTTTAAATAAACAATTTGCCTCTTTCATCAATGCAGAACCTTTTTGCTTTATAGGAATTAGGGACTAATTAGTACATCTATAAATAATGTTTAATATTGTTTTCTGTAAACAGCGTCTAGCATTTTGGTAGATGTAACTTACGACAGAAATTATGTAAAATATGTTATTAACAATATTAGTTTAAAGGTTACGCATATACTTATATTGCTATAACTTGCATTTTAAAGAAGTAATTAAGAAGACCATAAAAACATATATCTATTAGTTCGCAGTGACATCAGAAATACAAATAAACCATATAGTCTTTAAATGTTTTACAAATTAATAGCAAGCATAAATTAAGATTTAATATTTTTTGTTTGTTTTTTTTAAATAAGTAAGTAGTAAAGTTAGTAGATATACCATGCAAATACTAAATTATATTTATAATTTAGTAGAGAGATATATTTATCTCTTGAAATATCTAGATTATCTTAGATTAGATTATTTGAGCGGAGATGGCAAAAATGATCTCCACCACTGCAACCTTACCAGATTTATTGTGGTTTCTCCTATCGTTCTTTAGAGTACCTTGTCCAGGCCCGTCTTCTTAACTAGACTCCAGAGTCTTGACACTGGCCACTCCATATATCTTGCCGGTTTTGGCTTTTCCTTACCAAGCCTAGTAAACCTAAGCCTACATAGTGCTTCACAGTGACACCACACATGTACGGCTGTTTCTTCAGCCTCCTGGCAGAACCTACACAGGCTACCCTCCACCAGGCCTATTCTTTCCAGGTGCTTGTTGAGTTTGCAATGTCCTGTTAATTGACCTACCTATATCGTTACGACCTTACGACTGTGGCTCAGTAGGTCCGAGGTAAACTTGGCCGAGCATGTCTTAATGAACTGCTTTGCCTGTCGTTATCCTGGTGTTTGTACCCACCAGCTTTGAAACTCTCTCGGCCGAGTGATGATCGCGTTGTTAAATTTAGCAATGGACTTAGCAATTGTTAAAAGTTAACGACGGCTTCGAATGTTTAACAAAATGTCAGATTTTGACAGGTTGCCTACTAAAATCATTGAATAACACTGACAATGACGTTTTGTTAAACATTCTAAACTATTCTTAACTTTTAACAATTGCTAAGTCCATTGCTGAATTTAACAACGCGATCATCACTTGGCCGTCTGTCTACCCAGCTCTTAATAGATGCTTTAAAAAGTCCTGCCGAGATTCCACAGAATGGCTCAGGGCCTATAATTTCCATGGCTGATCCTCTTTTGGCTAGGTCGTCGGCCTCTTCGTTATCTGGGTGACCCTTGTGGCCTGGCACCCAGGCATTCGTAAGTTTGTTTGCAAAACCGACTTTTTCCAGGGCCTGTATACAGTCCCCCACTAGTTTGGAATTAACTTTTGGAGAACTGATGGCCCTCAGGGCCACTTGGCTGTCTGAGTAAATGACGATGTGTTTTCCTTTACACCCTTATTCTTTAATCAGCACGGCACAATACATTATTGCTGCGATTTCCGCTTGGAAAACCGTGGCGTGCTGACCAACACTTAAGGTTATCTTTTTTCTAGGCTTGTCTTCATAGATGCCAGCTCCTACTCCCTTGTTGGTCTTGGAGCCATCTGTATACCAGATATGATCGGCTTTGATTGGAGGGCCTTCTTTCCAGTCCTCCCTATCTGGTATGACAATCCGAAAGTATCTGTTGGAGATGAAACGAGGGGTTAGCCTGTCCGAAGGCATCTCAAACAATAAGCTGACCTTTTGGTCATACTCTATTTCCCATCTTGAGATTATCTTGGTGGCATACTACTTGTTAATGATATAAATACGAATATCCCACACTTAAGCATTTTGATCTCACCTCGTATATCGTTGAATTGATTTTGTAGAAAAACACATTTAAAATGGCGCTACTTTAAAAAAAATGTATCTGGAATAAAGCTTTTTCAAAATTAAAAAGTTTTATAATGTAAGTGGTTAATTCTTATTTTGCAACAGTGCCAGTGGTGTAATCTACAAATAAATGGGTAAAAAATTAAAATTACCTTTTACTATATATCTAAAATTTCGCATATTGACTCAAAATTGCATTTATTAATATTCTTCTGCAAAAATTGATGCCAAAGTCAAATTTCTAATAAAACTATTAATAAGAAAAACTCATCATGCAGACCTAATTGGTCACACTAAATTTAAAAGATTACATGCCACCTAAAAAAAGGGTGTACTTGTCATGAGATTCCTGATCATCCGAGGTAAAATTCCGCTATCATTTCTTCCTAACCTTAAAAACTGGTAAGAAATAGTAAGAAACTTATAAAAATTAACTAGGAAAAAACTGGAAAAAAAATGTTCTACATCCAACTTTACGTTTTCAAGCAAAAGGATCTGCTGAATCCAAATCTACTATCAGCACGTGGTGGTTTTTTTGAAGTCAGATTCAAAAAATTCAAGATGGCGGAAGCAAAATGGCGGATGTGTTTCCTAAGCTGGCTAATATTTTTTTCGAAAATCAACGGACTTAAAGCTAAATTTTGTATGAGGTAATTTTTGAGGTTGCTAATTTTTAATCTGACGTCAAACTTGAATCATTCATAATGGCTGATTCAATATGATGGAAAAAATAGGCAAAAACAACAGATTTCAGCCAATTTGATATATGCGAATTTATGAAAATATAAATTTAAAGTAAGTATTTAAAAATTTAAGAAGACAACATGATTAGCAAAAGATTACGCTTTTAAAAAAATGATCATTTTAAAACGAAAATCTATTTTCATTTTTTTTTAATAGCGGTTTTTTGATCATTTATTATTTTTCCAAAATTTATATTTACCTAAACTGGCATTTGGCATATTTGTTTTCAATCTTGATCATTTATTATTTTTCCAAAATTTATATTTACCTAAACTGGCATTTGGCATATTTGTTTTCAATCTGTTTGCTTATTTTATCCACTATTTGACTCCAGATTCGACATCGCCAACTTTAAAAACCACCTGATACAAAATTTGCGTTAATTCGTCGATTTTCGAAAAATTTATTCGTTATCTTGAAAAACACATCCGATATTTTGAGTCCGCCATGTTGATTTTTTATAATCTGACTGAGATTCGCAATCAATGACCCAAATAAGCTCTATACGAAATTTCGACATAATCCGCAAATATTTTTAATTTATATATATCTGAATTCTAGTCCGTTTTTTAAGGTTAGAAAAAAAACTACACGTGCTACCTTAATTCTGGCCGTGGATTTTTAAATTCACCAGATCCTTTTCTATAAAAATTTAAAGTTAAATGTGAAAAAGAATTTTAGCTTTTCTTAGTTAATTTTCATAAATTTGGAGTATTTTTTACCACTTTTAATAAAAAATGGTGACGTGACGCTATATTATGACCACTAGTTTTAAAGTATAAACAGTTAAATTTTAAACAAATATAATATACGCACTAGATATACTGACATACTTTATTTATTTTTTGATACAGAGATTTTTACTTCTTAAAACTAGCTATTGTTTTATATAAACTGCCAATAAAGTTTTGTTTAATTAATAAACAAAACGTTTTTGTTTAACTTAATTGGTTTGGCCCACAGGCCTCTAAAAAGAACTAGGGTACTGACTTCCATAAGCACCTGTGTAATAAAAGGGGTACACACATGCAATTCCAGTCGCATAGTTATTTTTGGAAATAATGGCACTTGTAGTGGTAACACTATATACTTGATTCAATTTGTCAACTGACATTTTTTTTATCTTGGGACAGTCCACGAAGGCTGATGCCTAAGTACTAACGTACCGTGGGTGTCTTAAGTGAGGTGAGAGGGAGTTTGTTCACACGGGACTTAAATAGAAGAAGGAAAAACTTCTGCGGGCAGCAGGTTCCATCGTCTTGACACTCTAGGGAAAAAGGAACGAAAAAGCGGGAAGATCGGGGCCTCTCTAACTGAACTGTAAAAGGATGCATAAAAGTTGCACCACGTGTTGATTTGTTGGTAGCTGCCAGGGAAGGAATTATACTGGCCAACTCCTCTGAGAAGCCGTAATAATACCTATAGAAGAGCGACAAATTAATAAGATGAACGGCTCTTCTTTGAATGGAGTCCAAAATGCTAAGTGTTATAGGGGACGCCATTCCCCAGGCATGAAAACAATATTCTAAAGAGGGTCTGATTTGCGATACATACAGATTGTACAGATTGCAAGAAGAAAAATATTTTCTGGTTCGAAAGAGGAATCCAAGCTTTTTTTGAAGCTGCCGAGGCTATGAATGTAATATGTTTGTGCCAGTTGAGGTTATTCTCAAAAGTAACGCCGACAAGATTAAACGACTTTTTGTTCTGTATAACTTGGCCGCTCATATATATAAGCGATGAGCATTGGCAGACTTTTTCGCGACAGCGAACATGAATGTATTTTCGAGGCATTAAAGTGAACAAGATTTTTGGCGCCCCAATCCAAGATAAGTTTGAGGTCTTGTGAAAGAGATATCTGAATTGACCAGCGCTTGTTTTCCAACTCAGAATTACATAGAGGCTTAAGAAATTGAATACTAGAGTGAGGGGTACTATCGTCAGCAAAACTATGAATTGGATTGATTTTGAAATAGAGAAAATCGTTAATGTGTAGAAGAAACACCGTGGGTGCCAGCACTGAGCCCTGGGGCACCCCAGCATTAATTTGGTAGAAGCTGGAAGAATGACCATCTACAGTAACTGATATACGTCGATTAGAAAGAAAACTGGAGAGCCAAGAGCAAAGCTTAGGTGGAAGACCGTAAGAAGGAAGTTTGTTAAAAAGCCCATCATGCCAGACCTGATCGAAAGCTTTTAAAATGTCAAGAGCAACGATCTGGGATTTACCAGGAAACTCAATGGACTTGTTCCAGTTGTGTGAGACAAAGGAAAGAAGGTCAGCTGTGGATCTACTGTGACTGAATCCATACTCTCTATCATGTAAGATCTTATGTTTTTACAGATAGTTTAAGATTTAGGAATTAATAAATTTTTCCATTACTTTGCAAACAACAGAAAGAAGAGATATAGGTCTATAGTCAGAAGGGAGAGTTTTGTATCCTTTTTTGGGGACAGGTTGCACACGTGCAGCTTTCCAACTCTCCGGGAAAATGCTTGTGTCGTAAGAGATTCGAAAGAGGCTAGTTAGAATGGGTGCAAGTTCGGGAGCACATTTTTTTAAGACGATTGCTGGTATGCCATCCAGCCCAGACGATTTTTTAGGATTAAGAGAGGAAAGAATACGCTTGATTTGTTTGATTTTAAAAATTATATCGGACATTTTATGAGAAACAGGGGCAACTGTTGGAAGAAGAAGATTAATAGGAGGATGAAGCGTAGAATTGGCAGCAAATAATTCGGCTTTTTCTTTAGAGGTAGAAACAATTCCATCTTTAGAGATTAGGGGTGGAAAAGAATTTGTGCAAAAGTTTGAACTAATATTTTTGGCAAAGGACCAGCAAGCTTTACTGCCATTTGAGCAAGAGAGAATCTTTTATCCGATTGTTAAAACGGTCTTTTGCTTCTGAGATGGTCTGGTTATACTGATTACTTTGACTTAATCCAATTAGTTTTTTAAATACCGTTGTCATCTGTTTTTTTCTGGTTGCCATTTTATATTTCTGTAAAAATTACAGTTTTTGACTGTCCTTGGTACAAAATATCACCAATGCGCAATCTTGCTAATCTAGATTTTTCAGGTTTAGTAAAATCGTTAAGAAAAAAAACCGTTAGCATAGCACAGGTATACTATTTTTACTTTATAGTAAATATTTTAGTTCTTTTTTGACATCTATGGTTTGGACTGATGTACAGCTGCCTTTAAAAATAAATTTTTATTATTATTTATTACATTCACCATTTTATCAAGAATACGGTTTATTTTAAATTCAAATATTTTCTTTACATAAAGAGTTTTAGCTCTTAAGGCTGCCGTTTGGATGCGCGGCGCAGGCATTTTAGAACCGGCTATTTTACAATTTTAGTAAACCTATAAAAACGCCGCATGTACTTTAAATTTTCTCAAAAAAATGATAATGTGTTGAAGTATGTTATTTATTTTTTTTTATAGTTACCAGAACAGTTCATATTTTTCCCAAAGCCTCTTTTTATTATTATTGATGTTTAAATAAAAATTACATATTCTATACATCTTAAAGACAATTAGTTTTATATAATAAACATTATTTATTTATGACCGAACAGAATATATTTTTAAAAGCAGCAATTAGCGGGTACCAATTAGTAAATTCAATAAACAATTTTGTGGTCAACAAACCACACTACTAAAAAATTCACTAGAATTAATAATTATACATTTTATGCATTTTATATATGAATAATATATTCAAAAATGCGGTTATTTATATTATTTAACCATTAGTATATTTGACTACATATTTACGGATTCGAAAATCTGATTATATCTGAGATCTTTAATACTCACATATTTTTAACAATAATGTTTGAGCCAAATCGAATTAAAAAAACAGACACAATAAAGCATTGCTCCTACAGAGAGAAGTTACAAAACTATTTTTATGGAATATGCCTAAAAAGTTATCAAATCTCTTCTTTGGTAAAAGTTTAACAAATTTTTACATACAAATTAATTACGTGTACAAGAATATCTTTAAATTTTGCAACTAGGAAATTTAAATACCTTTATGTGCTTGCTAAAACTATTGTTTACTTTGGTTGCAGAAACCGAAAGTGAAAAAAATAATTCATGGACTTTTTCAAGTGAGAAGAATATTTTTATTATTTATTAAAAGGTATCTAACATAACAAATCAGCTATTAGTTTTATTACCTTAATTTAAATAATTTAAGACTCTCGTTTATGGTTATAATTGACAAATTCGTGTTAGAATGTCAAGGTCGCTTGGTTTAATCTTTTTATTCTGTTTTGTATTATCTACAGGGATCCCCATAATAGACTACCCATTTTGATTGCTCAGTAGTATTGTTAAAACTTAATTAAAATACCGTAAAATGGGGTGACTTGAAATCGTGGTGTGAGTTGAAAAATTTTGTAAGGATAGTTTTAACACGCTGCTGACATCTAACGGCAACTTTCGGAACTGCATACTCGTTTTGGTATGAAACCTTACTTATCAAACACCTGTTACGACTAGTTGACATGAGTGTATTGTCCAGAGTGTTTTCATTGGAAATTTGGGAAAAAAGTGAAATATTTGAACATTTTCGTACGTTGAATACTTCTATGTGCACAGTATATATGTAAAAAGTGAGTATCTCCTAGTATTTTTTTATGTGTTGCCTTATTATCACAGGAGATTAATTTAACCTTAAACTGTACTTAAAAAATAAAGTAAGGCAGTGGCGTCCCATTTAATTTTTTTGTGTATTTTTAGGGGTGACTTGAAAAATATGGGAAGAACCTACAAAAGGCGTGTTGGCTCACGAAACTACAGAAATTACTCGGACGAAACCGTGAGACGAGCAGTGGCAGCCTATAGAAATAATGAAGGAAGTCTTACTGACATCGGCGAACGGTATGGAGTTCCGGTGGCAACTTTATATCGAAAAGTGAAAAATATGAACGAAAAAAAACCCGGTGGTCAATGTGCGCTATCAAGTACGGATGAGGCAGCTATTGTAAATTGTATTTCTATCGCAGCGGATTGGGGGTTTCCATTAGAATGTGATGATATTAGAGAATTGGTTAAAAATTATTTAAATAGAAGAGGCGTCCGCATACCATTATTCAATGAAAATAGACCAGGAAAGGAGTGGTATTTGTCATTTATGCAAAGGCATAAAGATGCTCTGTCACAAAGGCTATCTCAAGCGATAAAAGAAAGTCGAGCCAAGATTGATCGCGGAACAATAAATCAGTACTTCGACAACCTAACCAATGAGTTGGAAAATGTGGACCCAGCAGCCATCGTGAATTACGATGAAACAAATTTTACGGACGATCCGGGTAGAAGTAAAGTTATCGTTCGTCGTGGCTCAAAAAGAGCAGAAAAAATTATGGACACCTCTAAAGCAGCGACATCCGTCATGTTCAGTGTGGCAGCCTCAGGAAATATGCTTCCGATATATGTTGTGTATAAAGCTGATCACATTTGGTCCAGTTGGACAGAAGGCGGGCCACCTGGTACCAGATACAATAGAAGTAAATCTGGATGGTTCGACACTAACCTATTTGAGGACTGGTTCTGCACAGTCGCTTTGCCCTATTTTCAGTCTCTTCCTGGAAAAAAAATCTTAATTGGTGACAATTTGGCGAGCCATATTTCGGTACAAGTGATATCATTATGTGAAGAAAATAATATAAAATTCATCTTGTTACCGCCAAACAGTACACACTTGACTCAACCCCTGGATGTTTCCTATTTTCGGCCAATTAAAAAATCTTGGCGGAATGTCTTACGTGTTTGGAAGAGGAGCAACAAAGGCGTCGTTCGTAAAGACGTTTTTCCGCGGCTTCTGAATCAAACTATTAGAGAGATAGACGCGCAAAACGCTCAAAACATTCGTTCTGGGTTTGAAGCCACAGGCATATTCCCTGTATGCCGAGATAAGATTCTGAGAAAATTACCCGAAGAAGTCGTTACAAACGAAGAAGCAGAGACACAGGCTGCTCTTGCTTTGCAAAATATTTTTAAGGAAGTCCGATATGGAAAGGAAAATCCCGGAGTAAAAGCTAGAAGAAAGAAATTAAATATTCAGGCAGGAAAAAGTATCTCACTTGAAGATGTTCAAGAGGTCGGACCATCAACAAGCGTAACCTTGGAACCCACGAAAGGTACTGCTAAAAACAAGGCAAAGAAACAACAGAGAAAGCAGAAAAATAACGAAGATACGTCAGACAGCGAGGGTGAATGGGAAGAGCTATTAAAAAAGAAACGCCCGTGGTCCAGGCGTTTTAGTGACACGGGATCAGAAGACGAACCTTCCCTTTACTCAAATGATGAAAATTCGCAAACGGAGACTACTGGTGAACACCAAAAATTAATACAGACGAACGAAGTTGAAAACGTCGATCCATTTTCAGAGATTGATGGGGATGAAATAAAGGAAAAAGATTTTGTGATTGTCGAGCTCAAGACTGTAAAAAATATTCCCAAAAACTTTGTAGCCCAAATTGTAAGTAAGAAAGGCAGTTCCTACATGTGCTCCTATTTAAGACAGCATGCTAAAATTCCGAATGCCTTTGTTTTTCCTTGGATTAAGGAGGAATCTCCAGTGGAAAAAAATGATATTAAAAGAAAATTGATAAACCCGATCTTTTTAAGAAGAGGAGCAATAAAATTCTCAGGTTTAAAGTTGTAAAGAATACCGACTTACCGAGTTTCTTTTGTTCGTATTAACATGTTTAGTTTTACATAGAATGTATTTTTTTTTTTTTAGAAATATGGCTATTTTTTGTTTTTTTTTTACAAAAATCGCCAAAAATAGTTTTTTTAGCTTTCCTATTTTTCATCTCCCCCCTGTTGTGCATAGAAATGAATTTAACAGCGAAATTTAGCCATTTTTCAAGTCACCCCAAAATGGGGTGACTTGAAAAATCACCTTTGAAATTTTTTTTCTCCTTAGGGAAAAACATGATTAATTTTATTGATATCCCATAATGTTCCCTAGGTTCCAAAGAGTTGTATACCAATTTTTCTTTATTTATTTTTTTATTGTGGTCAAGAATGAAGCAAGTTTGTCGAAAGTGTTATCAAGTCACCCCATTTTACGGTAATAGTTTATTACCTACGCTTAATTACAATTCACTCTTTGGGATTTACTATAACTTACGACGTATCCAAACTTTTAAAAATTACGTCTTTTAAGTAAGTGCCATTAACTTCCATGCACTTTTTAAGATTTGACAAGAAATGATTCATAGCACGATAAAGGAAAACCTGATCTATTCACCGGACCTCTTCAGGAATTCGGACTTTAAGATCTTGAATGTTTTCTGGATGAATTCCAAAAACTTTTGACTTTGAATAGCCCCACAGACACATAAAAATCTGGTGCATTTAAGTCCGGGGACTGTAAAAGCCAATTTAAATCCCCAAATAGTGAAATGAGTCGATCATTAAACAGCTCTCGCAGAACTCTTTTAGAGTTTTTAGCGGTATGTACTGTCGCTTCCTCTTCTTCTATTAAGTTAGTTTTTATGTTTACACGAAAAAAATTCGTTGTTAAACTGAATAATCCATGAGAAATATTACTAAAAATTAAATTATATGTTCAAACCTGATGATGCTTTATTAGAAAAATGACCTTTTACGAAAATCAATTTTTCCTAGTTTTGTGACAGGTGCCTACTCGATTAAAAATATGTTGATTCAAATCCCAAATCACAAGATAATAATATAAAAAAAAACATTCTGACTTATCTCATATAAAATTTATTACAATATCAAAATAGGTAGTCTATTACGGGGAACCCTGTATAAAGTGGCAGTTCAAAGAGATTTGCTAAGTTTTTTTGGTTACAGAATACTTAAGACATAAGTTAAAGATATTTCATTTTTTGTGTTATAAAATAATACATTTTTTATCTTAATAGCATAAAAAGTTGGTGGACAAAAAATATTCTTTTGTGTTTTTATTTCCAACCGAAATTTAAAAATATAACTCCAATAATGTAAATTTAATACCCTAAGTTTAAAACTCTAAGATATATTTTTTATTAATTTCTTGCTTTTTAGTAAATAAATATCACACCGCACTTATTTAATATAAAGGCCAAGTTCCTATCCAAAAATCTCAGCTTCTTAAAGAACTGAGATCTAAAATTGGACCATGCAGGTGTTTCTTTGACTTGGCAGGCTTTTTACTAATCTGTCTGCATTAATGAAGTCTGTATTAATAAAAAAAGAACATGCATTAACAGACAAATCAGTAGAAAAGAGACCACTAAAGATTTAATATACTATTTTTCTGCACCACCAATGGTTCTCACCTCAGTGTATACATGTTTTTAATAAAACAAAAGTGAAACAAAGGAGCTGTAATTTTTTTTATTTAATTAATGAACATATTAGTTTAAAAGTAAAAGTAGTAATTATAAGGGTTAGAAAGTCAATGTCTATATATTTATTACCATAAAATTATTCCTCAAAACTCTTTTATCCATGTCTGTAGATTATAAAAACTGAATAAATTATTATACCTATTTTGTCATTTATTATGGACTTTTTAGCAATTTTAAATCAAAATCGATATCTTTTTGCCACTAATTTTTCGTTTTAAATATTTTTTAATTTGATACTTCTAGTTTTTAAATATTTGTTTTATTTTGACTCTCCTTAAATGTCTGTACGTTTAATAAAATCCTTTCACTAAATAATTCAACAATGATTCTTAAATTAATAATAAAGGTCTATTTTTAATTCAGAAGACGTCAAAAAACTAAAATTGTTGGTTAGTGCGTGCTATTTAATTTGTTCGTTCACCTTTCTATCAAGAGATTGACTCTAATGTTAAAGCAGGGAGTAAATAAACAATTATCTTAGTTATAATATATTATGTTTAGTTTTGGTTGAATATCAAATACACGCACAAGTAGCTCTTATTTACTTATTGAAAAATGCGCCAGTCTAGTTTCTTGAAAAAATTGTGACCGACGTTTTACACAATAATATTAGTTTACTTAATTATTATTTTTAATTTATTTAGGGTATAACGGGTTTACATAACAAGTAATAATATTAGTAATAGTATAAATTATGTTAATAAAAAGAAATTACAAAAAAATCTTTTCAATTTTACTTTAAAGGTTACTTTAAGCAAATAATTGAAAAATTTATTTTATTAATAGTTAACTGCAGTGGCTAATTGAAATTTAATTTTTTAAATTTTTTCTTAATGAGGTCAATAGACTTGCAATAAATTGGTTTGTTCTTTTTCTAAACGAAGCAAGATAGAAAAAAATTTCCAGAGACAAAAAAGTATTTTTAGTTGCTTAATCTGCAAAAATTTTCGATAAGGTTTCCCTTGAGACGCCACTGGATCTAATAATTTTATTTTAATAAGGCTTGAATTAGGCTCTTAATAAAAGAAATAACACAAATAAATTTTACGAAAATCGGCTGCAGGCCTGTAAAATTACCATCTTAAATTAGTTTAGAACTTTTTAGGATCTCTAGATCACAAAAAACACAATTTTTAATTCCGTCTGCCCCTTGCACATATTTTTTTATTGGTAAAACCAACCCTTTGTAACTAACTAACACTTCTGTCAAATATTTTTTTATAATAAATTTTATAACAAGGATAGAAGCATTTAAAATTAAAATATAAAACATATCCACACATATTCACAATGCCTCGCTGACACAGGCCATTGCGGCTAATATTACATCTGGAGTAAAAGCGGAGTAAATCTGGATATTAAAATAATTTCGGCATATTTATCTGACGCATAAAGCCGATTTACCTTAAATCGGAATAAAGGTTTGCGATAGATTTTCAATGAAGGAATGAAGCAAATCAGCGCTGCAAAAAAACCCCGTATACCAAATTTGGTCAAAATCAGAGAGGGTGCACCTTTCGAGACATTTACCTAAATAGTTATAAAATATTGCATTCTAAAAAAAACATTAAATATTTTTGGTACATTGGTTATTTAAACAAAATTACTTTTCTCCTATAAATTCAGAATAATGTGGGCCACAAATTAATAAAAAAAAAAGATAAAAACTGGGGATACTTTTTATTATAATTGGGTACACAAAAAATAACATAAAATATAATAAATTAGGCAAAAATAAAAAATTGTCTAGTTATTCCCAGTAGCGGCTCCTCCTTAGGTTTGCAGGTTTGCGCAACCCCCAAAAAAGGTTTAAAATAAAACTTAAAAATTATATATATTAATCATTACATGGTTACAGATTTTTTGAAAATTTATTCGAACATCTGTATTTATTGTTTTATTAATGTTATCTCGAAATAACAGCCAAATTATTTAAAAAAACTTGACTGCTTTCGCTAAAGTATCATTAATTTAATCGCGCGTCGCATCCTCGAAGCCGATGCCGATGCGATGGTTGCAATCAAAATGCAAACCCAATTGGAATCATTATGAGTACGCGTAAGTATATGGAGTTGCCTATCTTGGCATTGGGCGCTCAATTTAGTCTCATAAGCGGCATGCGGTTTGCAGTCCCCGTGCAAACCTTTATTTATCTCGCAGACTGATTTACGATTTATTGAAGTATAGTTTGTTATTTTGGTGTAACATAGCTACTTGAATGATTTTTATTACAGTTTTTGTATGTCTATTTATTTAAATTAAGTTTATTGTGGTTATTTATTTATTTTTTTAAAGAACCATTAGAATTGCAACCCCTTACTTTTTAACCCACGAGCCGCCACTGGTTATTCCTAAGATAATATATAAGAAGGTATTCCAATCATGCAATGTATGGGAAATGTGTCAAGCAGTCGCGCCGCCACGAGTAAGTCTTGCACATTAAAGTATTTTAATCCCAACTTCGGAAATAATAAAAATAAGGATGAAAAAACTTTAGTGTGCAAGACACACTCGTGGCGACGCGACCGCTTGAAACATTTCCCATCATGTATTGCAGGATTGGAATACCTTCCTATATATTATCTTACTCATTCCTAAATAAAATAGTTTTGGTATTTATTCTCCTCGTTCTATTTATTTTTGCTTCATTCAGGATTTTTATTGTTCCATAATGTATACGAATTTTAATTAATTTGGTAAGATCCATTGAATGGTTATCATTAAGAATGCCACCATCAAAAAGATGGTCTTCAAAATAATTTAATATTTTTGGGGAAATAGTACAAATGGTTTGAACCAGCAGCATATCCATTAAGTTATTTATATTTTTATTAAAGATACTGGTTGTGTTATGTACAATTCTAAAGATTTTTTTGCCTGCCTGGCATATTTCTACCACTAACGGGCTAGTATTTATTAATTTTCCATAAGCTTTTCTTAGTTGTAACTGAGACAAAGGCCTTTCAGTTTCTAATAAATTTGTGCATTTCACACAAGTCACACAGTTTTTTAAACTCCTGACCACAAAGCCAGAAATATTATCAACAATATCTCCCACATAAAGAGTGAGGCTTCATGCTGAAGATCCCGAATAACTTTGAATGTATAACTTCTCCCACAATATTATAAACCTACTCACACACTAATAAATTCGATAAAATTCAAATAAAATAAAACAGGTACAATGCATAAATAACTTTTGGTCTTGTTACTTTCCTTCAGGCTATTGTAATTTTACGCCACTGACCTTTGTAAAAACATTGCCTAGCGAACGGAACCTAACTTACCAACGAAAAGACAAATCTTCGTGTAAATAGTCCAATTTTTTACACAAAACACATTCACGCACCATTTTAGAGTTTTTAATATAAGTTTGTAAATAGTTTTAACATATAGTTTTAATAAAAACACCACTAAGCACTTAAAGGAAACTCATGGAAACGTCGCACTACACGTAATCTGTTCGTTCCATTTACGGACAGGTTGTAAAATTCCGCCCGCAAAATTTCCTTTGCGGGCGAAATGTAGTAATGCGAAACGTATTTAACTAAATAAAAATAAATAAAAAAGGGTTAAAAAAATTTAAAGGCAAATCTAGTAATCTATTTATTTTATGCCCATTTTTTATTATAAATATAGAACTTAAAGGCAATTTTATTAAGAAATGTTTCAATTTCTTTTAAGCTGGCAACAGAAAGTATCGACTTTAGTTACGCGTTACGTCCTTTTCCGATGTCTGACCGTAAGTTCATGTTTATTGTGTTATCTTTACTATTCAAAAATCTATGGTCAAAACTATTTTTTCTAGAGAAAGAATACTTAGTGTATTGTTCTTTAATAGGTAAGATTGACGGAGGAAGAGATTTGACGTGTTTTTGAATCAAAATAAATTATATGCAATGGGCCCGTTCCAAAATTTCATTCTAGAGTAAAATATATTACCAAAAGAAGTTTCAAAAACGATATTTTTGACGTAAATATTAACAATAAATAAATTTGCTTTATACATTGTAACAATATTTTTACTTTATGTTGTAATGCAAGGTTACTTTTATGTAAACTAGGTACTTCCCAATCAATTTAATGAATGAAAATACCAACCACAAAAATACTAGACTGGTCGGCACCAACCAACCTAATAAACCCATTACATATCGTAAAACTAAAGAATGTGAACGTAAAAATGTTGTCTTTCTTCTTATGGATCGAACCACTGTTACGATTGTGAAGTATCTGTTTTAAATAAATGTCAGTTTTTTTTTAATCTGACGAAAGCATCCTTTTTTTTTGCAAGCTAATTGTTTATTTGATGGATACATGTGTCGTGGTCTTTGATTGTCTTCTTAAGAAAAATACCTTGTTTATTTTAAATATTTACTAAGTTATTTTTTAATTTAGTTGAGTCTTTTTTATCTTTCTGCTATATCGAAGAAAAATTTGTTTTCGCATAGTGAACGAATTTACCAAGGAAGTTTCAAGTTAGGCATCGTTTCGATGGCTTTGCTGCGAGGCAATTACCAAGTTTCAAGTTTAATGGAAGGCCAGTACTGTAGAACGATTTTTTCCACGCATGCAGGGCAAAAAGGGTAAACGGATATAGGGGATATATAAGATGACGATCATTGTTTAAGATAAATAAATAAATAAAACTGTTTACATTTCTGATGGTAACGTACAAGTGCCTGATTACATTATTGATAACAGGTGTGATGTTACTTTAAAAAGTATAAATGTTTCTGATGTTTTTAATAAGATTGTGGCTCTGTATAAAAATACAAATTGCGGTCCGGATGGAATTCCAGAATATGCACTGATCAATCTTGTATATAGTTTATGCGTTCCTTTATGTAATATTTTTAACAAGTCTCTGGCAGAGGGTGAGCTTCCAACTGCCTGGAAAGAGAGTTATGTTGTTCCAATTTATAAGACCGGGGATATGGAGAATATTAGTAATTATAGAGGAGTTGCGAAACAATCAGCCATCCCAAAGCTTCTGGATTTATTAATTTACGACCAACTCGTTTGGTCCTGTAAAAGCTGTATAGTCAAAGAACAACATGGATTCGCTAGGGACCGATCAACTACAACTAACTTGGTTGTGTATGAGAACGAAATTTTGAATGCATTGGAAGAGGGGCATCAGATGGATGCTATCTACACGGATTTCTCCAAGGCCTCCGATAGAGTGAATCATCGGCTTCTTCTGGCGAAGCTGAGAACTGGTTTTGATGAAGTGTCCTTAAGATGGATCCAGAGCATGCTTATTGGACGCACTCAAAGGGTTAAGGTTGGAGGGTCTGTTTCCAAATCGATAACGGTTACATCTGGAGTCCCCCAGGGAGGACACTGTGCCCCACTCCTTTTAACTTGTTTTTCAATGACATAGGTCAGTATTTAAAGTCCTGCCACTTCCTTTTTTTTTGCGGATGATATGAAGCTTTATAGAGTGGTTAGGTCTGAGTATGATGGTTCCCTACTGCAGATGGACCTTGACAGTTTTGTTCAATGGTCTAGGATTAACTACCATTACTAAACACCAGTAAATGTAATTACATTAGTTTTTACAGAAATCGAAGAAGAATCAGTACTCATTATCATATTGGGGGGCAGGAACTGTACTTCTGTCTAGTGTCAGGGATCTTGGAGTAATTCTTGATGATAAGTTTACTTTTCGGGATCATTATTCCTTGGTTGTTTCTAAGGCATTGATGTTGATGGGCTTTATTTTCAGACTGGCCCGAGACTTGTCTTTATCTTCCTTGAAAACTCTTTATTGCTCTCTAGTGAGATCCCGACTGGAGTATGCGTCCATAGTATGGTCCCCATATTAAAACGTTCAGATAGACAACATTGAGAGAGTACAGAAAAAGTTTATAAAGTTTTGTCAATTTCAATTTGCTCATGTACATAATGAATTATCTTTAAACACCTTAAGAGAAAGGAGAATAGTTAATGATCTCTTGTTTGTCTATAAATTGTTGAATGGATATATTGATTGTCCAGCATTGCTGGAGCAGATCTTTATAAAAGTGCCTGATCCTTGTTGAGAAGGAATGACATCTTTAAGTTAAATTTCACCGGGTGAAATTAGAGCTATTTTACGCAGCC
>JAHBCN010012002.1:0-27613 GCA_019359885.1 Listronotus oregonensis
TTTTGACGTTTCTAAATGACAATACAAACAGGTTCGATTGTACTGTGTTTGTAAAGTAAGTGGAAATACCACGTTGTCTAGGAAACGTGAAATTTCCGCTGAAATTTTTGATTTTTAACGTGTCTTATGGAAAAATTTATACATGAGTGAAATATTTGTGGAAATAAGTTTATTCTGTAAAATAAAAGGTGCTCCATAAAATCATTCAGTTTGGCTGTGATGAGTTTCAAGAAGGATTAATTTTAGAAAAGTTTGTGCATTTTTGAGGATTTTTTTTTGATTTGTGTCACTTTTAAAGAGACTGTGCTATGTTTTTACAAATTTTTTAAGAAGATCCGAGTTTTCACAAATGACGCAATGGGTGGGAGATGGACATAGAAATATTGAAAAACGAAAAATTAGCTCATGTTTTTTAACTTGTTTCTGTTTTGTCGTATTAACTACGTCATATTTTGTATAATCTCTTAAAAATTCCAAAGAATAATTACTAAACCAGGCCAGAAGTGTTGATAAACATGGTTATTATTTAGGCCACACTGGTGCATACGTAATTTCTGAGTAAGTGAACTTTTACTTGACATGTCAAGTAGGCTGATATCGAATTTATTAGAGAGATTTTGACCTGTTTTCTTGTTATGATGATATGACATTGAAAGAAGAAAATAAGGTTAGTTTTTTAATCACAATCAACACAAAATAGTTATTTTCCTAACAAGTGCGGAGAGTGATATATTTCCGCACGCAGCTGCCCTTACGCGTCGTGCAAAGCCGTAGCCAGGAATAATTTTTGGGGGGGGGGTTAGCCTTTTGTGTCAGGGGTATCGACTCTGCAAAATTGGGTGATCTTTTCGGGGTACTACATACAGGGTGGCCCAACGAAAAGGTCGCACCCATATTTGTGACTCCTGGTATATTTTGGGAAAAACGCTCGGACACATCAATTTTGATTTCTATGGGGGAGCATTTTTATCTATAGCCGTACAATACAGGATGGTCCAAAAATAAGATATTGCATTACCTAAATTTTAAATTGAAACCCCAATTTTTAAAAAATTTTGGATTCTCTATGACGTTTTTAGTAACTTTTGTTAATAAAGTTTATACCTATCTTTAATCGTTGTAAAGTTATTTAAGTTTATGTTAAAATTTGACCAACTTAACTCAATACTTAAAATAATCGATTGCATGGCTAAAAATAATAATCATGGATACCATCAAGAAAACATATAGCATCAGTGTCATCATATGTCATAGGAAAACTTTGTCTTTGATTTCAAATTGTAAACTTACCTAGTTCTGATAAATATTAAACAATAATTTATTCAGTTCAAGAAGGGGTAAAAATAATAATACTCTATTATTAAAATGGGGGCATTACAAAAGCTACTGTCCGGTTTTTTAATGCATTACATTCAGACAAAAATATTAACGATGAGTATGTGGCTAATTAATGAGAAAATTTGAGAAACTGGATCTTCATCTAATATTCGCCGTAATCGCCATTAAAAAATCGACCAGTGAGAAATGAAGTCGCAGAATTATCAGTGATGGAACACGTAGCACTTGACGACACCCAAGGCACTCGTGGACTGGCTACTTCTTAAGGATTTACATGCTTAACAGCACAGAGAATTTTGAAAGACAATTAATTTCACCCGTATAAGATAAAACTTGTCCATGAGCTTCATGAAGACGATTGTGTCCCAACTTTTAATCAACAATGCAATCATGTTATTTAATATTTGTTTCTCGGATGAGTGTACGGTCTATTTACATGGTGCTGTAAATAGAAATAATTGTCGATATTGGAGTGACTCAAATCCCCATCTGTTTCGAGAGGTACAACCGAAATCTCCTGAAAAAATAAATGTGTGGGCCGGCATTTTCGTAAATCATATTGTAGGACCTTCCTTTATTCCTAGAAACTTGACGGGCAAGACGTACTTGGACATGTTAGAAAATACAATAGAACCACGAATTACCGAAATAATAGAAAATAGCGTTAATTTCGCCGAGATCTCCGGACTTAAGTTCTTTAGATTACTTTCTTTGGGGGTATTTAAAAAGTAAAGATTTTTGTACGAAGTTAGATTCTATTTAAGATCTTCGGGAGCGGATTACGGATGAACGTAGAAAAATAATTTCATACATGCTTGAAAATTTGAGGAATACATATATGAAAAAATTATTTATTGTTCCATGGAGGTAAATGGACAACACTTTCAGCATTTATTACCACCTACTTAATAGAAAATTAATTTTTACTTTACCTTTAATTTGCGTATGACTGTAGGTTGCTTTTTGTTTTCTTTTTAACTCTAGGAGGGTTGTTTTTAATTTTAAAGTCTTGTTACTATAAAAACTAATTGATTAATATTTTTACGATATATTTCCTAATTATCACTTTTTCTGGAATTTTATTATAATTGTAAATAGCTTTACAACGATTGAAGATAGGTATAAACTTTATTAACAAAAGTTATAAAGTTTTTGGAGAATCAAAAAAAAAAAAAAAAAAAATGGAGGTTTCCATTTAAAAATGTAAAGTAGAACGCAATAACTTCTTTTTGGACCAACCTTGTATTGTACGGCTATAGATGAAGAGACGTCCCCCTAAAAATCAAAATTGACGTGTCCGAAAGTTTTTTTCAAAATATACCAGGAGAGTCACAAATAAGGATACAAGCTTTTCGTTGGGTTACCTTGTATAATATTAAAAGATACTGCAACTCAGATTGAAAAACCGCGATCCTTGCACTGCAACCTACGATACTCTCAAACTAAAACTGAACATCGCTGCCCGCACGCGTTTGTACTCAATGTTTTGTTTTCCGCCTCAAAACCTAGCATTACCAAAATTATTCACTATAGTAGTAGCACAGATTTCTTAATATTATAATATTAAGAAATCTGTGTTAGTACTTCTTTGTATTCATAGTTTTTTTTCTTTTGTGAAAATTTCGGGGGGGGGTTCTGACCCCCTGACCCCCCCACTGGCTACGGCCTTGCGCGTCGATCGGGTAAGCAGCCAAGAGCGGAAAAGTTACTTTCCGCAAGTGTTAGGAACAATATTTTTCGAGAGAAAAAACCAAAATAATTTTCAAGATTTATGATTAAAATACTATTTATTAACAAAGGAATTTATACACTAATTATTATTATTATCATTTAAAGTAAAAGTGCAATTGGTCGCGTTTTGCAAATTTATTGCTGACGCGAGTTGCTTTTCTGTAGAAAACGTTGACGGCGGCGGCGTTGGGTTCTTGATGAACCAATCTTTTGCAACTATGGAAGTAGTTTCTTGAACCGAGAGGTTTAGTACATTGGAAGATGGCATTGACAGTTGTTTCTGGATAGTGGAAGGTGTTTCGGTAAAATTAAGTATATTGTTTGAAATATCCTTTCTAAAATTTTTTGAATACTCGAGGTATCCTTCAGCGACTGATGTAGACTTCCAGCCTCCAAGACGTTTAATTTTGGATATTTGTTCTCCGGAGTTTGCGAGAAATGTTACAGAGGACCGGCGAAAGCTATGCCCAGTATACAATTTTGGGTTAGAAAGTTTCAGATACGCCGCTATTTCCGATGGCATTTTTCCAAAGGTATTAATGCCGATACATTGTACTGTACCGGGTGTTCCACTAAGAGAGGTAGTCGGTTATATCTCAGAAACTACTAATAGTACCTATAACTTTCGGGAAAAAAATTTTTAGATAAAAGCGACCAAGAGAAATTGCTGGAAATTATTTTCAAGTCTGTGGGATGGCCGCTAGGGGGCGTAAGAGTAACGTCAAAACATAAAAATATACATTTCTTAAAAAAATATCAAATAAAGTGTGTTAATAAGTGATACTATTTTAATCTTTAATATTTCTTAAACAAAGAAGCTTCAGGTGTAATTTCTGTCAGTTTTAAAATAAAGTGGTGGGGGAAGGTCAAAGTTTAATTTATGAACTTGATCTCGTTTAGAAGAGCATTTTAAGCATTATTTTCAGGTCTATAAACTATTGCTACACTCATCTCACAAACGCCGCTAGATGGCGTCAAGGTAAAAACTAACTTATTTTACGAAATTTTTTGAAAAATATAAATACAATGATATATACCTTTTTACATATTTATATAGAGAAAAAAAATCCCAACAAAACGGCAAAAACTGCAATTTAATGTCTCTTTTCAAACCGAATATATTAGCTAAAATATAAATACGACATAGAGATGTAATGCATTTAACGACACAATGTTTTCTACTAGGCCGATTTCTTTACGTAAAAATTAAATTTATAAATTTTTACAAAATCTAATGACATAAGGTATGATTATGACTAATTTGAACCCATATAACGATATTAAATATTAGATAATTACCAACCTATAACTGTAATAATCCATCGAGCGTGGTCCTTATCAAGTTAGCTTTGAAAACAAAAGGATGCTGAAATATCTAAAATCCAACAATTTTTATTTCAAAATATTATTTTTAGTGTTGCGGTTTTCGCCGTTTTGTTGGGATTTTTTTTCTCCTTATAAATATGTAAAAAGGTATATATCATTTTATTTAATTAAAAAAAAAAAAAATTCGTAAAATACGTTAGTTTTTAACTTGACGCCCTCTAGCGGCATTTGGGGGATGAGTTTAGCAATACTTTATACACCTGAAAATAATGCTTAAAATGCTCTTCTAAACGAGACCAAGTTCACTAAATTCGGTTAAAGCAAACCGGAGTTATTAGCACGTTTCTAAATTAAACTTTAACCCTCCCCCACCACTTTATTTTAAAACTGACAAAAATTACACCTGAAGCTTCTTTGTTTAGAAAACATTAAAGATTAAAATAGTACCATTTATTGATACACTTTATTTGATATTTTTTTGAGAAATGTATATTTTTATGTTTTGACTTTCCCTTCGCACCCAATTTAGACTTAAAAATTATTTTCAGCAATTTCTCTTGATCGCTTCTATCAAAAAAAATTTTCCCGAAAGTTATACTATTAGTAGTTTTTCAGATATAGCCGACTACCTCTCTCAGTGGAATACCCGGTACCGTGTTTATATAATGCCATTGATTTTCTTTTATTTATGTCGTCCAATGTCAAATATATGAAGTTATGAAGTTTAATGTCAAATAGCCGCATACACATTTAGCTAAGACAACAGCCAGAAAAATTATTACAGACTTTTTAAGAACTGGAAGTGTACTTAACACAAAGAAAAAAAGAAAAACGTATGTTGATAATGATGCCCCTACAATAAGAGCTCTGAACTCAGTTAAATTTAATCCAAGACTTTCTCTTAAAAAGAGACAACGAAAAACGAATATAAGCAAATTCGAGCTGCAAAGAATCTTCCAAGCTAAGAAGATTTAAGCTTTTAAACCTAAAATACGTCATTTGTTGGAGGAAGGAGATGAAACCTACCGTCTTGCTTTTTGTTTGCTGTTAGGGGAAAAAATATTACAAATTCATCAATTTTACAGAGACATTATTTTTTCTGACGAATTCACTTTCACTACAAATGGGGTTCTTTCCACTCAAAATTGTAGGCATTGGGCTTCAGAAAATCCTGGTGTTCGTATCCGGTCCCATCGGCAGTACTTCAAAAATTTAAATGTATGGTGTGCTATTTCTGGCAACACGGCATAATTGGCCATAATTTATCGATGAAAAAATTTTATTATATTATATATATATATATATATATATATATATATATATATATATATATATATATATATATATATATATATATATATATATATATATATATATATATATATATATATATATATATATATATATATATATATATATATATATATATATATTTAAAGTTAAACAAGCGTATTCTTTCTTCTCTTAATACTAAAAAATCGTCTGGGCTGGATGGCATACCAGCAATCGTCTTAAAAAAATGTGCTCCCGAGCTTGCACTCATCTTAATTCGCCTCTTTCGAATTTCTTACGACACGGGCATTTTCCCGGAGAGTTGGAAAGCTGCACGTGTGCAACCTGTCCCCAAAAAAGGATCCAAAAGTCTCCCTTCCAACTATAGACCTATATCTCTTCTTTCAGTTGTTTGCAAAGTAATGGAAAAATTCATTAATTCCCAAATCTTAAAGTATCTGGAAAAACATAAGATCTTACATGATAGACAATATGGATTTCATCACAGTAGATCCACAGCTGATCTTCTTTCCTTTGTCTCACACAACTGGAACAAGTCCCTTGAGTTTCTTGGTGAATCCCAGATCGTTGCTCTTGACATATCCAAAGCTTTCGATCAGGTCTGGCATGATGGGCTTCTTAACAAACTTCCTCTTACGGTCTTCCACCTAAGCTTTGCTCTTGGCTTTCCAGTTTCCTTTCTAATCGACGTATATCAGTTAGTGTGGATGGTCATTCCTCCAGCTTCTACCAAATTAATGCTGGGGTGCCCCAGGGCTCAGTGCTGGCACCCACGCTGTTTCTTCTACACATTAACGATCTTCTCTCTTCCACAATCAATCCCATTCATAGTTTTGCTGACGATAGTACCCTCCACTCTAGTATTCAATTTTTTAAGCCACCGTGTAATGCTGATTTCGAAAACAAGCGCAGGTCAATGCAGATATCTCTTTCACAAGACCTCAAACTTATCTTGGATTGAAGCGCCAAAAATCTTGTTCAGTTTAATGCCTCGAAAACACAGTCATGTTCCCTGTCGCGAAAAAAGTCTGCAAATGCTCATCCCTTACATGTGAGCGGCCAAGTTCTACAGAACAAAGAGTCGTTTAAACTTGTCGGCGTTACTTTTGAGAATAACCTCAACTGGCACAAACACATTTTATCCATAGCTTCGGCAGCTTCAAAAAAGATTGGATTTCTCTTCCGAGCCAGAAAATATTTCTCTTCTTCCAATTTGTACACTCTGTATGTATCCCAAATCAGACCCTCTTTAGAATATTGTTCTCATGTCTGGGGAATGGCGTCCCCTACAACACTCAGTATTCTGGACTCCATTCAAAGAAGAGCCGTTCGTCTTATTAATGATCCAACGCTCACACAAAAGGCTTCCTCTTCTTGCCCACCGTCGAGCTGTAGGGGATCTGTCGCTCTTCTATAGGTATTTTCACGGCTTCTGCTCAGAGGAGTTGGCCAGTATAATTACTTCTCTGGCAGCTCCCAACAGACTAACACCTAGTGCAATTTTTATGCATCCTTTTACAGTTCAGTTAGAGAGGCCCCGAACTTCCCGATTTCTTCGTTCCTTCATCCCTAGAGTGTCAAGACTATGGAACCTGCTGCCCGCAGAAGTTCCTTCTCCTCCCAATCTCCAAAAATTTAAGTCCCGTGTGAACAAACTCCCTCTCACCACACTGAAGACACCCACGGTACGTTAGTACTTAGGCATCAGCCTTCGTGGACTGTCCCAAGATAAAAAAAAAATGAAAAGCTAAATGAAAATAAATATTTGGAACTGCTAGAATGGTTCCGTAATAATTTCCTCGAAAATCTTCCCCTTGATCAAAGGAGGACAGTTTACTTTCAGCATGATGGTTGCCAAGCGCATTCGACGCAGATTGTTACTGAATGGATGAACGAAAGTTTTGATAACAGATGGATTGGCAGGTTTGGACCTATTCATTGGCCCGCTAGGTCACCAGACCTTTCAATACTAGATTTCTTTTTATGGGGTCATCTATAGAACCTGGTTTATGCCGAGCAACTTCCCAATAATCAGGATGTCTTGAAAGAAAGAATAACGCACGCTGCCCGGACAATAACACTAGCCCATATTCCAATAATTACAGGAAATTCAGAAGAATGATTGAAAGATGCGTTAAAAACGGAGGAAGCTACGTTGAATAATTTAAAATTAATAATTTAATGTACTTATTGTATGTATTGTTTGCACAAAATTTAATTTTAAGTTATTTATTACCATCATACGTTGTTCTTTGTGTTAAGTACACTTCCAGTTCTTAAAAATTTTGTAATAATTCTTCTGACTGTTGTCTTTGCTAAATGTGTATGGGGATATTTGACATTAAAAAGTCGTACTACTTAATTTATTGAGATTCAAGCCTAACTTTTAATTCTACACAACTTTTTCTTAATACAATTTCCTCTATCTCTCAAATTAGGCTCACTTTACTGGTAGCGATTTCAAACAATTTAGTTATAATTTGCCCTGTATGTAAATTTTTTGTCCGTTTGTCCTTACGGACCACCTATCCTGGGACACACTGTATATAATTTTAATGGCGCCACCTTCTTCGTGGCTGTTCTTCAGTAACGTCCTACGTGTTCAAAAGATGCAAGATTTTTTTAACCGGGAGCTCCAATTAAGTAAACTGTAGCAATGACTTGCATTTCTGTGTGCCATTTTTCTTGTCGTGAAATACCGATTTAAAATAAAAACTTTCTTGCTTTATCTCGAAATTAAATATAAAACTTGTACACTACAAATATATCGACCCCGCCGTATCATTGTTATTTTGCGCGGTAGACAAATTTTAAAATAGCAGACAAACAACAACAAAATTCCAAAAGTTATTTTTTGCAGACAATTAACACCATTTTCAGAAATTTGGAGATAAAACGTTCATAACACCCGTATTTATAACTCGGATGTCGTGACCGTTGGTAAAAACCAGAGAACCTATTTTAAATAGGATATTGTGCAATAAGTAGGTAGATTTAAAGTGAGTGGACTTTTTACGCCCTCCACTGCGACCGCTCGGTCTATTGTGGCTCACATATTTTTATATTTCTACCAATAGGATCGGACTTCTAATGAATCCGATACCAGATTGGGAGAGAGTTCTTACATCTCCTTTTACTCGTATCGCTACCGGACACGAGCACAATGTGTTCTGATGTGTTCTGGTGTCCCTGTCTCCCCGAGAGTATGACGAGCAGACGATTAGATCCGTTATGCCCTCCTCTCCAGGTCTACTGACGTGGGTAGCTACCAGGTCGTTGTTACAGGAACCAGATGTTCTTTCTGAGGCCGCATTTCCGGCCTTACCCTATGAAAACGGTCCCAAGTAACACAACTTACTTTTTAAAAGCTGAGAGAACCGCTACATCACTAAATTATCCAGCCCAATGTTTTATTATTTGTTCTATACAACGTTCTGTCACACCTAACATAGTGCTTATATACCCAAAATAGGCGCACTTTATACAGCTAATTTATTAAAGCTTTATAATTTTCCATTATAAATAAGATTTATTATGGTATGAAATTTATCAGTAATAAAACGGATATATGAGTACTTTATAGATACTCTAACAATGTCACTAGATAGCTATATATTCGGTTAAACAGCTTGTCAGTCATGCGCATTTTTCACCTGCCGGCAGCAAGCTGACAGAAATTTGCTGAATAAATACTTTATTTCGGTTGCATAAGTAAACTTGGAAAAAAATTGTTTTTTAAAAGGTATTTTATGGTTGTCGCCCTTGCCGATTCTTTTTTATATTATTGAACACGACTGGAAATAAAAGCAGACTGATCTACGATATAGGTACATATATATTACACCTAAAATAAATAACTCATTTTAGGAAAATTTCGCATATGCAGAATGTGAAATTCACTTGCGATGGATTTTTTTCTGATAAAATATATAGTTTCAGCTCTATATTTATCAAAGCGCCTTGAAAATAATTAAAAATTGGATTGAAAAAAATTATATCAAACATTTATTATTTATGTCGTTTTTTATTTTTAACCTTTAAAATGTTACTAGATGTTAAATTTCCATACTTTAATCCCGAAAAAATTATTAAAACACAAACTAGTTAGAGATGAAAGGAATAATACGCAATTTAATTGCTTTATGAAACAATGGCGGCCCTAACATCCTGAGAAAAATTAAATGGCGACGTGCAAATGGCCAGAATGGCAATGGTTGCGAAATATTCAATTAAACGGCCTTTAAAAAGCTATTTTTTAATGGTTTGCTTTATAACAGCTTTATAAAAGAATTAGTGCTACCCTCTAGAACTTCGAATAATGTACAGAGGGCGCTAATCGCGTTGTTATATCTCTTTTGGCTCTATAAGGGTGCTACAACACATTATTGCGTTATTAAACAGTTAGTGGCTATTTGCACGTTTGATGTGCCTTCATTTATTTTAAGATTTATTGCATGCATTACCTCCTTATCTAATAATTTTAACTATTTCTGTAGATATAACGTTTTTGTCGTTTCGGCTTAATTGTCTTAAAACATTCATTATACATTTTTCTTATCAAAATAGCCTGTGCGACCTGCAATCTCATCGCTGATACGGCTGACGTGTAAACTCCCAAAAGACCGGCAACGAATACTTTGCGTGGAGTGCTAAGCAGTATCCGCGGATCTGCCGGTAAAATGTTTGGTAGCTTATTATTTAATATAGCTACTAAGTGCTTTAAGAAGATATAGTTAACCTGAAACATCCTGGCTCATTTTCGTATCTCTTTAATAAAAAAAATATATATTTTTTAATTTCAGTAGGTGTACGGACTTCTTAAAAGCACGTCATCGTTTAAGATTTAATTTTCTAATTCTAATAGCTAGTTTTCCCGTTTCTCGCCATTGTCAATTTCAATAAGTTTAGCTTAGCTTAGAAAAAACACGACAAAATAGCCGAATGACTTACCGCTGGGTATGCCTGCTATATAGAAATTTTATTTTGTTGCTGACTACTTAAAAAAATCTTTTAAATAACTACAATATTTCAGTAATAAAGCATGTTTGCTTAGAAAGTTATGAGTATGAAACACACATCAACAAAGCATTTAAAAAATACATTTATAATGGCGTTAATTATAAAGCATTGGGATAAACATACGCAAATTACTCCATAAGGTTTTTATAAAAAGGTTTAAATTAATGGCCCAATTGAGGTTTTATTTGTGCTTTATATGGTAGCTTATAAAGCAATTATGCAGATAACGCTGAAAACTCTCTAACAGCTGTGGTTGTCACTTTTATAAAGTCTTGTTAAAGCAGGTATATAAAAGATATATTAATTAGTTTTAAGAAAGTTTTTACAACTCTATTAAAAAGCCATATTGCTTAAAAAACTATTTAGTGTAAAATAACACTTTTATAAATATATTAAAGGTCTGTGGACGCCTTTATAAAACTTTTATAAAGAAGAAAATGATATAAAGGACCATCTTGTGTTACTTGGGTATGAAAACGGTCCTATCCGCTTTCTGTTTAAAGCCAGAGAACCCTTTTTCCTATAAAGGCGGTTCTGTCCTCCTTCTGTTTGGATTCAGGGAACCCTCCCTAAGCATCTGTTTGTTTGGGATGGATTAGCTCTTTCCCGTGAAACAGGCGCCGGTGACTTCAGGGGTACCTTTCGAAACGAATTTACCCGTTTCGGTAGGCGCACCTTTGCCTGCTTGTGACCTTGAGTGGCACCTCTCGAAACGGATTTATCCGTTTCGGTCAGCGCACCTTTGTTACTTTTTTCCTATTAAAGCGGATTTGTCCGATTTCTGTTTGAAGCTAGAGACGCATTAGTTCACCACGGAAGAGCCCCGCATTACCGCAGTAAGGCTAGATACTCTGAGAGGTCGCCCTGTATCTCGGAGGAACTGTTGAAGATACCTGTTTAAAGCACAGTATGTCATTCACTCATCAGCACGGTATGCTAACACCTTGAGTTAAGCCTTGTGCTCATCTTAGCTTCGGATCCCGTTCCAAAAGAGTTGCCGATAACCAGCAACTCTAGCGCATGTTCCAAAAGATCCTACTGGGCCCAACCGCGACAACGACGTGTGAAAACAGCGGTTGGGGTGCAATAAGTAAGAAAAGTTGCACATTTCTCACGAGCGCGTTTGTGGCAAAAGCCGTTTTCATCAAATTTACTTTGTTTCAAAAAAACATCAAATCTCTTCCTTTGCCTTTTAAGAAACTATCTGCTAAATATATTGTTTCAGAAAAAATTAGTTGGTGTGTAAGGGAACATCCATATACTACGTGGGCTTAAAATGGAGTGTTTAACAAAGTCTCATCTAAAGGAAACTGGGCAGGGTCGTATTTAGGCGGTGCCGAGCAGAGTCTATTAATCTAAAGGGGTTATGACATCGTCGAGAATGGGGATAGCAAAAGTCCAAGACGTGAGGGTGTGAAAAGGGTCGCTTATGTTGGCGGCTCTGTCGGGTAACACTAAAAGTTACTAGAATTCTCAGCTGTGGGCAGAGTCGTGCCACAAGTCGAAGTTTTTATATGGGGTTATTTTTACGGTTGAAAATATTTGTGTACAGAGTTGATATTTTATTGGTTTTGACTGTTTTTACTATATTGTTTTTGGTAGTGTTTAGTCGTGTAGTTTTAATTAGTCCTTAGTGTGCAATAGACCAAAGTTGTGTTTCCCATAAGGATTCTGTTATTTGCTCGGAGCATGTTAAAAAAGACGATTTTTATATGTCTTCCAGAAAAATTGCAAAACCGGTGATTATGAGATTCCGATCAAAAAGGAAAAAGGCGATTAATAAAAGAAGGTAAGGTGAATACTATGATATATCCTAATGCTGCTATTACTAACAAATATTTTTTTATTGTAGCAGTTCCATTCAGTTTGCATTATGACACCTCGGATAACACAAACATGGTTTTTAAGTCCACCAGTGACTTTTCACAACTCTGAATGTGGTTACACAGTTATTAGTAAATAAATTGAAATTTTTGTGTGATTTTAATTAAAGTTATTTGTTGTCAAGAAAGTAAATAGTCAATATTGACTTGCTTATACCTAGAACTGATCAACTTTAGGTATATGCATTAATGTACCTTCAGAATGTGTATTTAATATTTTCTTCCGATTATTTTATACATTTATTAAGTTTGCGGTTAGTTACATTATTTAATTATTTTTAATTTTTTTTGGATACTTATCTACCAATTACTTGGTATATTATGTTGAAAAAGACATGTTTTAAAATATAATTTATATTTTTTAGATTTGCCTTTTACAAGTTTAAAATTAACTGATGTAAACCTACCTTGCACTGAAGAAGTTTTTGTTTAGATTGTGTAGTTAGAAGTAAGTTAAACTTTCTAGTACCAAATAAGAACACGAGATCTAATTCTTTGTTTTATCTTGCAAGGGCTTCCAACAAACTATAAATGAAATTTTTGTGTTTGTATAAAGTAGGATTTTAATGCTTAAATGATTTGTATGTTTTAAAATATCCAATGTAGTATACCACAAAATATTATTAAATAATACCACTAAGTTCTGTGTTCTTTTCTTCCATATCTATTTCAAAATGTAAAAATTTCAGTTGTATTTTATTTAATTGTTGCAATTGTAAATGTATTATAGTGTTGTAGTTGTGAAACAAATAAAGTTTAGTTTTTTAGCAATAAACCTGTATTCACATTTTTGTACATAAAATAATTCATTTTATTGACAAGTGGAAAATTTTGCTATTATTCTGCAATATCAAGATGCTGTTTGGTCCGTAAGTAAATAAATAACTAATTTTTAAAAGTAACATATTTAGTTTTTAAAATAAAATAAATTAAGGATTAATAGACAAGTTTATATATTTATGAAGTAATACAAAAACACCATCATAAATCCCTAAAAAAAGTTAATTTTTCTATGGCTTCCAGTATCTGATTTGGAGTTGGATATTTTGTAATCTTACAAAGATCTTCAAGAAGCTTCCTTTCTGTCTTTCTTCTATAGGTATTTTCACGGCTTCTGCTTAGACGAGTTGGCCAGTATAATTCCTTTTCTGGCAGCTTCTAGCAGAGCAATACGTAGTGCAACTTTTATGCATCTTTTAACAGATCAGCTAGAGAGGCCCCGAACTTCCCGCTTTCTTCGTTCCTTCATCCCTAGAGTGTCAAGTAAATGGAACCTGCTACCTGCAGAATTTAAGTCTCTTGTGAATAAACTCCCTCTTACCACACTTCAGCCACCCACGGGGCGTTCGTACTAGGCCTCAGCCTTCGCGGACTGTTCCAAGATGAAAAAATAATTAAAGTCCCCAAACTTCTTTACTTGCTCATAAAATTTTATAAACGTCGTAATATAGGTGGGTATTATTAAAGAAAAAAAGGTGATAATAATTCAATATCGTGTGTACGTAAGTACTCATAATTATAACAAATTAGCAATCACAGACGTCACACAAGAGTTTTTCAATATGGCGGATGTCATAACCCCCTTTAGATTAATAAACTCTGGTGCCGAGATGGGCGCCCGCCATGGACGCAGCTACGCGAGGGGCGCAAAATCGTCTATAATTTTTTTTCATCAGTTGTCAATACCGTCGTCAAAATTAATCAAATAAATAAATTACAAGAGAACAATTTTATAGCAAATTTTCAACTTAGATACTTAATTTAATTATTTTTAACATATTATGACTGAAAAAATGTATGAATTATTAATTAAATATCAATTTATCCTGATACCTACAGCGAAAATGAATTTTTTTAATATTTAAGCACGGATAAATTTGTATTTTATGAATTGGGGCAGCACTAGTTTTGTTATTTAATTTATTAAAATATAAATGTTACGTTTTAGTACCCCTGCGATGCACAGTATTTTTGTAACTACGATTTTATTGTTAAGAAAATGTATTCTAAGTATAGTCATGCGCAAATAAGTATGTATAGTTAATTTACATTCAACTTTTTTCACTCAGATACAATCAGTTGTTTTATGTAAATTATGTGTCTTTCAAATGGTAGGCTAATATTTTCATATATAGAAAATATAGAATTTGACACAAGGTCCACCACAAAATTTTTACTTTAAAGAAACAAAATTCTCTGTTCAAGAACCTACAACCTTGCACTTTAATTTTGTAAAATTTTCGGGGAATAACTCTCGGAATCCCTGTTTTCGCTGAAGGGGGAGGGGCGCAAATTTTAAGCTCCGCCAAGAGCGCGGCCCTCAAGTCAGTTTTTTATTTAAAGAATATACATTATTATTATTAGTCCAGTAAATTAAGGGACAAAGGTGTAAATAAATCTGTACAGTTTTCCCTTGTGGACCAATCCTGTCCGTAACCCCCGGAATAAAGGGGGAATAAAGAAATGATTTTGCCACTGGCTGGAGTTGTTCGTACACGGGTCTGGTATTTATTTGTTCTATTGATCTTTTGATTTCTCGCTCTGAATAACCATTGGCCCTTAAAGCATTATGAGCATTCAGAGCGAGAAATCAAAAGATCAATGGAATCAACAAATACCAGACCCGTCGAGAACGAACAACTCCTTCCCGTGGCAAAAGCATTTCTGCCCTTTATTCCGGGAGTTACGGACAGAATTGGTCGATTACTACGAAAGAAAAATGTAAAAACAATATTCAAATCAACGAGGACATGTGGAAGAGGGTACAGGGTGTCCCAAACTGGACGCGTTCTTATGGGAACAACCCTTATTTGAAGGAATAGAAAAAAATTAACCGAGGTGTCCGGAGCTCAAATTTAATGAGAAAATTACTGGCGCTAACAAAACTTTGCTATCTCTTATCGTTTGGCCACTAGAAGGCGTTTCTCGAATTTTGTCGATTTTTTAAATGCCCTATAACTTTCTTATTAATAAAGATGATTAATTTTGATAAAAACTTTCTTAAGGCACTTTTTTTCGTAGAATTCATTGCGATAGGCAGATTTTTTACAGGGCGTTTATATTTTCGTGCACCACCCCAAAATCAATTTTTTTATATGGACCACCCTATATATTATAAGATTTTTGAAAAGCTGGTAAAATTTCCTTAATTTTGATGTATTACTTGTTATGTTTATCTTAAAATCTATTATTTACGATTTAAAAATTAAAATAATGTGCCTACAGAAATCAACATTGGCATGACTAATAAAATGACATAAGATGCTAACATGTTATGATTAAAGCCACATATTATTTTAAGTTGCTACGTAAAAAAGCAGTAGGCCGTGCATATGATTTTTTTGTTTTAATATTTTAACAGCTTCTGAATAGTTGAGAATTGACAGTGGTACTTGATATTGTTAAATATTTTGGTATTTTTAGTAGAAAAAAAAGCAATTTAAATAAGTTTTTAAGAAAGGTTTTTGAAAAGTGTTAAAAAATGTATGAACATTTTGAAAAGTTCAACATGCTTGAATGTTACATAGAAAGCAACAAAAATGCTCAGGTGGCAAGAAACTTGTATTTTCAAAGATATCCCGGACGGCAGCAACCATCCAGGGATCTATTTGCTAGACTTGCCCATAATCTTCAAAATTTTGGCTCTTTTAACAAACCCAGAGCAAATTATGCTTAAAAATAAGAAATTCAAAACGAAAATGAAATAAAAACTCTAACCGTAACACTTTATATGAAAATAATGGTACAACTTCTACAAGAAAACTTGAAGCAGAGACTGGCATATCCAGAAGCAAAAACCACAGGATTTTGAAAAAAAAAACAAATTTAAGCCTTATCAAACCCGCAAAATCCATCATCTTCTTCCTGGGGATTTTGATCGAAGAACTCGTTTTTGTATGTGGTTTTTAAATAAAATACAAAATGAACCTAATTTTGCTTTAAATTGTATTTGGTCTGTCGAGGCTTCGATTAGTAGTGCGGGCATATTTAATCGGTTTAATGATTACACTTGGTCCCAAGAAAATCCCTATGCGACTATCCAAAACGGATCATAAGAATGATTTAGCTTCAATGTGTGGGTGGGAATTTTTAAAGGACAATTCATTGGACCCTACATTTATGATGAACCGCTGAATTCTAGACAATATTTAAATATTTTAAGGGACCAGGTTGAACCATTCTTGGAAGATACCCAGAGTCTTCTTCCAGCATGATGGTGCCCCTGCGCATTGTGCAAGGACCATAAACGATTACCTTAATGTTCAGTTTGGTGAAAATTGGATGGGAAATCCAGGGCCCATACAATGGCCTGCCAGGTCACCGGACCTGACTCCCTTAGATTTTTTTTTGGGCTAGAATTAGAGACCTTACTTATAAAAACAATAATTTTAATAGCTGGGAAGAATTAGAAAGGGCTTTGCGAGGTGCGTTTAACCGAGTTCAAAATATAGAACTTATTAATGCAGTTAATGCTGTTAAAAAAAGATGTAGAATTTGCGTTCAACAAAATGGGAGACAACTTGAACATTTGTTAACATAATTTTATTTTATTTTTGTTTATTTAATATCGTTAATTAAATGCCATAATATTTTATATTAGGATTAGGTAGCGTTATGTTTTTTTGTTAATATTGTTGGTTTGTTGTTGTTGTCGTTTGTGTTTTAGATAATTCGTAATTTAATATATTAACTATAAGTAATCTTATCATAAAACTTTAGATCTGTTGTTTTAATCATCCTATGTCATTTTATTAGTCATGGCAATGTTGATTTCTGTAGACACATTATTTTAATTTTAAAATCGTAATACTGCTAATGGTTTTTAAAATAAACATGACAAGTAATACATCAAAATTAAGGAAATTTTATCAGCTTTTCAAAAATCTTATAATATATAGGGTGGTCCATATAAAAAAATGATTGCCTATCGCAATGAATTCTACGAAAAAAAAAGTGTCTTAAGAAAGTTTTTATAAAAATTATTTATCTTTATTAATAAGAAAGTTATTCGAGAAACGCCCTCTAGTGGCCAAACGATAATAGATAGCAAAGTTTTGTTAGCGCCAGTAGTTTTCTCGTTAAATTTAAGCTCCGGACACCTTGGTCAATTTTTTTCTATCCCTTTAAATAAGGGTTGTTCCTATAAGAACGCGTCCAGTTTGGGACACCCTGTACATAGGAAATACAAAACGCTCGATCAACACCAGAATTAAAGAATATAAAGCCAACTGTCGTCTTGGGCAGACAGACAAATCCGCCGTAGCAGAACACCCTTACAACGGACGATCGAATAAAGTTTGAGGAGTACTCGCGACCACATCGGCATACCACTCCAGACTCTACAGAGAAGCCATAGAGATAGAAAAGCATAGCAACAACTTTAATAAGAAAGAGAAAGCAGTTGAGATCAACAAAACATGGATCCCCATAATTAAGGGTACTAGAATCTCACCCTCACGAACAAAACCGACTGAAACCGAAAGTAACTGAAGCCCCGCCCACTGCCTGCCCAACGTATAAATACGAGCTACGACTGCGCACAGCCCAGTAGTTCGCATACCTACTGTTAACCAGGAAGCAACTTCTGAAGATGCAAACCGCTCGTGTTGGCGAAACGTCAAAGCAACCGGACAATCGACGCCGGCCTGACAGCCCAAAAACCATTGTAACATTTTTTTGGTTATTGATTTATTTCATTTAGAGTAAAAACAGAAACTCCATCTCGTTCCTTTATTCTGAATTAAGATAAACCGCTTTAATGCTAAAAAATATGCCGCATAATACCATATAATACGGGTAAAGGGTAATTACATCGTCAAAATCCATCGCAACTAACCAAGGAAGTTTAAAGGTGTATGGAAGCCCAATGCTATACCCCATTCGATCAAAAAATGTCCAGCCCAGAATGAAAATAACTGTCAGAGTTGGCCCGGCGATTTTGCGCAATAACGAAATTCCACGAAATAATTTAATGTGTTGCCTATTTACACACTGATAAATCAGTGTGTAGTTAGGCAACACATTATATTTTTATGAGAGCCGTATTAGTTTCGATTGTTTTGCTTTGTGTGATTATAGTTTGTGGTTACAGAAGTTTTTTTGGATTGATAAAAACCTACTTATTTTAGTGATTAGTGTTTATTAAATTGTGACTATAATTTTGTGTTTATTGTTTGTTACTTATAATATTGTAACAAAATGACTAGAGGTTGTATGGTTTTGTCTTGCAAATCTAAAGGTAACATACCCGGCATTTTTTACTTTAGGTAAGTATTTCTTATATTTAAATTAGGTGCTTCTTATGAGACGTAACGTTAGGTAACCGAATAAATAATAATATATCAATTATGAATTATAGAAAATGAAAATTTCATAGGAGAAAAGTAATGCAATCTTAACTATCTTTTAGATGATTTCCACAATGTTTTTGTATTTCTGTGGATTATTAAAAAGAAATAAGGTTTACATTTAGGTACTTTTATTTCATTTAATAATTTAGTACATTTTTTTAAAGGATCATAATTATTAATTACTGGGCAGACCAGGCAAATTTAATTATACAGGTCCCTCTAATTGAATAAAAGAAAGTACAATTTTATGTTTAAAGATCCTTTTTGCTTTTTCTGTATTTGTTTAAAAAGAAATTAGATTTTTGGTTTCTTAAACTTACATTATCAACTTTTTAAGCTCGACATACTGTAGACACATAATATTTAACGGTTACTTTTACAATGGATACCTAGGTACCAAAGGTTACTAAACATTTTTAAAGACTGTTATTCTGTCTCATGAATGTTTGTTATTAGTGAAAAGTATATCCCTAAAAAGCAGTTATAACAATTTTCACTTTTTAATGTACAACCACAATCTTAGGATTAGATTAAACTCATTTACACTATCTTGCCCTTCTTTTATCACAAAATTGGTGATAAGTACATGAAACTATCATACAATATTTGAAATTTATTTTTAAAAAATTGTGTTTTTATTTTTTACAAAGATTTTTGGTAAAAATACAAAACTCCCAAAAATATCGACCATTTAAATAAAAGGCTGTAAAGTGGCGCCATCTATTCTTTCCATATTATATCAGATGATATAAAATCCAATATTACACAATAATTTTAAATATTCTATGGTAGTATCGTTTAATAACCAACAATTTTGTGCAAAAAATAAAAAATACAGTGAATGCTTGAATTTGACATTTGATGATGTCAACTTTGTAGATAGTAACAAAGAATCATGGAAGTCCGGCTATGACCTACTATTTATTGCGCAAACTTCGCGGGGCCAATCCCCCGATTCCCGCTGCCCTGCACGCCTGGACAATTTTGTTCTACAGTATTGGGCTTCCATACACCTTTAAACTTCCTTGCAACTAACACAAAAAAAATACAGAAAACGGCTTATACGAATTTGCTGCTTATTTAAAGTGATAATAACCCAATATTTAACCTATTTTTTGAACGGACGCTAAATAAGGTACTTAACAGTATATTAAATCAGCAAAATCGTGGAAAAACCCGCATTTCTAGAAAAATTCGCATAAATTATTAATTTCCTAATAAATAGTTAAGACCGTTTCTCATTATGCTGTTTTTTTTTCGGTTATCTATTTGATTATTATTTCCAGACAGTACTAATTGTATCGACAAAATGTTAATAAGCAAATAAGAGGTTTTTTAAAAAGCAAAACATTTTAATTAAATTCCCAATTAAATGTATAATATTTTGATCTTTATTTTTAATCTGGTGGTTTAACACGCCCTCTCCCACCCACGCTTAAGCAATATTCATGCTAAACTAGACAAAAATCACGTACACAAATATTGTTTTTAAGTCCTATTACATTAATTTCTAGAAGGTTATTTGAAATCTCAGAAAATATATCGCTTTGACATTTTTGCAACGTTATAATTATAAAAAATTAAAAAAAGTACAGTGGAAATGTTCTTTGAGCAAATGAATATTTTGCATTACTTACTTACTTACTATTTTGTTAAATTTTAAAGTATCTGAAAATGTACAAAATTACACCTGACAGATGGTACGTATATCGTTAAAAAAGATCCCCAGCAGGTCTTTTATTTGTTCTATAATCGTACATAACTGGAACAAGTCCCTTCCGGTCATGTTTGTCGACATTTACAAAATAACATACTTTAATTTATTTTTTTTTAACTCTTGCCTTTTAGTTCCAAAGTTAAACAGTTTAGGAAATATGTTTATAGCAATATAAGTTACCTATATCCAAAATTGCTTCAATTAGCCTGTAGAGGGCGTCAAAGATTTAAAAAAATTTTTTTCTAAATTTTTCAAAAACGGGCAAGACGGGCTATAAAATGACGTTTGCTGTTATCCATTCTACTTAACCTAAAGTATTATAAACGTGACGTCATATGTACCTATATCTTCCGATTTTTATAAGGATATTTTCGCGACTTACCGTTTTTAACTACTGGTTGATAGCAGTTTTTCCCCCACCATTCTAACCCTGTTTAACCCGCCTATCCTCGCAAAAACGAAACGGTTTACGTATGTCAACTTACATACTAATCGTTTAATACACTTTTAAGTTTAAATTTAAATGAAAGGTCTTTCGAGTTAGAAATAAGTCGAAAAGGTAATATATAAACCACATTTTTCATTTAACAAGATATTAGCTGTTTCCAAGTCAACTATAACAAGTACATTTTTCCTTTATGATTTAAATATAATTGCATTAATTTATCCATTTGGAAATTAACTAATAAATCAAAAAAATCTGCAATCCAAATAGTTGCTAAACCATAGCAAAAAAACATCACAAGAACCAAAACAATAGAAAAACCGCGAATCCTCCATTATTTTAAATTTAAATTTGACATAACCATTATTAACGCTCCTCCTGACTAGTGGCGATAGCGGTAGATACTGGGTACAAAGTAATGACGTAGATACTGATGTCAGAACACCTTCCCCTACGTTACCGCTTCTCGCGAAAATAAACCGGTATGTTAATTGTCCCAACAATGTTCAACGCGGTATGTCGCCAAAATTTGATGTATGTCATTGACTTACTGATAAATTAAATACTATTTTCTGATAAAACAATGTATTTGGAAGATTTTTCATTCTCTTGCAAAATTTTGCTAGGATAAGTGGTTATGCCAGAAAAAATCATTTTCAATTACGTGCTCGGGCATAATATTTTACTAATAAAACAAAACATTAATTAAGCAAATGTGCAAAATGACCACCATTTTGTTGAATATACTTATTTACACATCCTAAAAAATGAACTTGAACTTTATTTAATGTCTCGGGATTATTAAGATGGTTGCTTGCATTTAAAATTTGTTGACATAATTCTTCGCTCGTGTTCACAGGAGTCTTATAAATTTCGGTTTTAAAAGCACCCCACAAAAAGTCACACATATTTAGGTCCGGAGAACGTGGTGGTCATCGTACTGGTGCATCATCTCCTCTTCTAATGCACCTATGAGGGTATTGGTCATGAAGGTATCGTCGAACAGCCACGGAAAAATGAGGTGGCGCTCCATCATGCATATACCACAGTCCCTGCCGAATTATAAGGGGCAAATTTTCCAGAAGAATTGTCAAAGTGTTTTGCAAAAAATTAAGGTAAATATTTCCATTTAATTTGTCTGGTAATATTACAGGACCAATAACATTTATTTTAAATTGATGTTGCTGATTGGTAACTTTAATGGCATAAGGATTTTCATCGACATAAACATGTTCATTGTGTAGGTTGGTAACGTCCTGATCTTGTAAAGGTCGCCTCGTCGGTAAATAATTTTTTCTTACTAAAATTTAGATCATGAATTCTTTCGTTCCGAATAAAATGACAAAATAGGAGCCACTGGGGAAGATCAATGGGCAAAAGTTCCTGAACTGTTTGGATGTGATACGGGTGCAACAATTGTTCGTTTAAAATATCATTTACGGTTGTTTTAGGAACCGCCAACTCACTTTCCAACCGGCGTATACTGATACTTGGTTCTTTTTCAACTCTTAACAAAATTTCCTCTTCGTTTTCAACAAGACGACGTTCAATACTTGCAAATGTTTGGTGATTTGATATACGACGGAACGACGCACACAGGCGAAAATCGGGGAAAAGCCGGCCATAAATAGTAGTAGTGCTGATATGAATCACAAACATGTTTAATCGTAAGAAAATGTTAAAACTAAGATAACACGTTCATTTAAACATTTTTAAACCCCCCCTCCCCTTGGGTTCATTTATTGCATTACATAAGCGCTGTGTAAGTACCTATTTCCTTAAAAAAATAAAACTCCATGAAAAATGTTACTATTATTATTAGACTGTTATTATTTTAACAATTTAAGCAGTTAAGCGTTTAAAATTCATAATAAGAGCGTTTATTTCGGGTCGAATTGAAGTTGGATTGAGGCACTTAACAGGGAGAGAGAGGTAAACCATTTTAACAGAATTGTAGGATTGAGATAGTTAATCCTGCATTTTTTCCAAATTGACTTGCCTTTGTCACTGTTGAGTGCCTCAATCCGACTTTAATCTGCGCTGAAATAAACGCTTTTTGACTGAAAATTTTTGAAATAAAATGCAAAATGACAAGACTTTTGATATACCTGAGGTTAATAAAATTGCTTATTATAAATTAAATAAAGTTGTGATTTGTTTGTTTTTGTTCTATTTAATTTTATAACTAACTTTTGTGTGTAAAAATAAGAGCAATTTAAAATACATGTTAAGAGTAATATATTTAAGTATGTGAAGTATATACAGACCTCACTTAACAATAACTTTGTAATAATAATAAAGCCTAACCTATCTTAACAATTAAAATCAATCAATATCTTCACTATCACTTTCATCAGCAGAAAATGTTGGTTCATCAAAAAATGCCAAAACTTTTGAAGGGTACTGTTTAAGCTTTTTAGCAGATGATTTTTTGGAGATTAAAGGATCAGAAGATATTAAAAGATTACAAAATATATCCTCCATGTTTTGTTTTCTTGAAAACTTCCGTGCATGAAATTCTCTGAATCTTTTAATATCTTTGTTTCTTGATTCCTGGGCTTCCTCGCCAAGTTTCCCAATTGGAACCATAAAATATGATATTATATCAGAACTGTGCATTAAGATTTTATGGTCGGAAGTTGACATATTGTACCACGGATACAATTCTACAAATTTTCTGGCCGTCTCATGACAGTAGTCCTTAAAACTATCAATTTTTATATGAAAACCACTAGAAATTGTTAATAAAATTACATGGCAATTTTTTAATTTCTCTATTTTATTTTCTATAAAATAATGTTTTATTTTATAAAAATTGATTTATTCTTTAAGTTAGTAGGAGAAAATTATTTGTTGCGTTTGGGACCTACATTTTATACGAATTTGTACCCAGACCATAAATCTTTAAAAATATTTTTTCGTCAAGATCGCAAATTATCGCAGCAACTTAAGATGGGATCTTACAAAGGACTTATTAAACAATAATTTAAAGGTAATTTAAATACGGGAAATTACGGGAAATCATACTTTTACTTTAGCAAAAAGTGAAAAATTGAAATTAAAAAAAATAATAATTGTTAACTTTTCAGAACACCAGTATAAAAAAACGTAAAGAAATATTTTAAATAAATATTATTTTTAATATTTACTTACCACCAGCAATAGGCTCCATAGTTACTTTACAAAATTTTCACCCACACTTTGCCGAAAAACTGAATATAAATTACTAATTTTCACAGGCGCTTTTGAATCACAATGAAATAGTCTCCACGAACATCAGCTTTCAACTAAAATATTTCTGCAAGTGACAAGACTAAAAATAAAAGGGTGATTGTTTATTATACCCAGGTAACTAGATAATGAAATTATACTCAGAATAGGCCTTAATTGCGAAGTTGGTATTTCCGATTTATGGCCGGGTTTTCCCCGAATTTCGCTTGTGTGCGACGGTCAGGAAATCTCTCCATGTAAAGCCTAACACTTTGACGTCCATTTCCTTGGCAAAAGCCGTACACCAAAAGTATGTCAAGCTTTTCGGAGTTCGTATAGTTGCCTATATTTACCGTAATAGTAAAAGATTTTAGAAGTCAAAAAAAGTGGCCTTAATGTTCAAACTCTGACATCAATTTGTCAACAGAAATATTAGATGTCATAGCAACACAAAAACATAATGAACCAGCAAACAATGTTTGGTAATAACCTCTTATTACAATAATTAATAAAATATCTTGCCCGGGCACCTAATTGAAATTTTTTTCTGGCATATCGACTTATCCTAGCAAAATTTTGCAAGAGATAAAAAATCTTCCAAATACATTGTTTTACCAGAAAATGGTATCTGATTTCTCAGTACGTCAATGATATAAAAAATCAGAGGATATAGGTACATATGACGTCACGTTTATAATAATTTAGGTTAAGTAGAGTGGATAACTGTGCCAACAGCAAACGTCTTTTTATAGTCCGAGACTCAAAAATGACTTACACGTTTTTGGAAAATTTAGTAAAAACCCAAATTTTTCGCTCCAGGTGCCCTTTTTTACATGTTAAACCAATTATAACCTTTGCATCTAAATGTGTTTATTGAACTTTGGTTATTAAGTTATTAATTATATGGTTTATGTCGAAGGTATCATTAAAATTTTTAGTGTATACCATCTTCGGGGGCTATGCTGGTTTTATAGAATCAGTTGAAAATTATGTACAGTTGGAAATACGAGAAATAGAGCAAATCTGATGGCACATTCTGAAGTTCGATCAAAAAATTCATCATAAAGGTGCCACCCTGTACATGTTTTAAACGAATTTTTTAAAATATTAATAAAAATTGTATAATATGATGCCATACCGACATTAAACAAATTATTTGTTATACTGATGAGAGTTGGCTGTTACTTGGTAAAAGTTCATAGTCGAAAAAATTAGTTAATAAAAATTTAACAAAATTATTTGTTGTTGATGGGGTAATATTTAAGCTTAAATCACCAAATATAATAAAAAGCACAGAAAAACATTTATAACCTTTGCATCTAAATGTGTTTATTGAACTTTGGTTATTAAATTATTAATTATATGGTTTATGTCGAAGGTATCACTAAAATTTTTGGTGTATACCATCTTCGGGGGCTATGCTGGTTTATAGGATCAGTTGAAAATGATGTACAGTTGGAAATACGAGAAATAGAGCAAATCTGATGGCACATTCTGAAGTTCGATCAAAAAATTCATCATAAAGGTGCCACCCTGTACATGTTTTAAACGAATTTTTTAAAAATATTAATCAAAATTGTATAATATGATGCCATACCGACATTAAACAAATTATTTGTTATACTGATGAGAGTTGGCTGTTACTGGGTCGAAAAATTTAGTTAATAAAAATTTAACAAAATTATTTGTTGTTGATGGGGTAATATTCAAGCTTAAATCACCAAACATAATAAAAAGCAGAGAAAAACATTTAGAAAATGAGGGGTCCTGGAAAACCTTAATAAATTTATGCTAAAATGTAATACTACTAAAAATAGTTTTTAAATTTTAGTTAGTATTAAATAATAATTTTGATGATGCAATAACATAGAAACTTTCAAAATAAGGAAGTGTTTTTGTCGTGTTGCTTTACATTTTTAAATAATATAATTATTAGGAATAGCCTATTTTTGTTACTTTTATAATATTAACATGACACACATCAACCGTATGCAGCCTGATCGTCTAAGAAAATATTTACCAGTTATGTCTAATGCTTTTAAAATGCATTGACCCCTTACAAATACAGCAAACCTTCCTTATATTTCAAATAATAAAATTAATGAGGCTCGTTTTTAAATAAATTTATTTTTAAACGTATGTGTAATGTTAACATTATAGATTTTTAAAATCTTACAACTGTCACATTTCTGTATTTTAACAGTTTATGGGGACGGCAATGCGCGTAAGCCTGCCTAGGCAGGAAAATGCATTTCCGTTTCCATTTTCCTACTAGTTTTTTTTTTAATTTCCAAAATTTAAAGTCAAAGTTTAAAGTGTCAATAGTATATTAAACAACAAGGTTTGAAAACGACTCTTTGCACACGGGCGAGACAAATTGATGGACCGAGACGAAGTCGAGGTCCAAATCTCGCGAGTGTGCAAAAGGATTTTCTAACGAGTTTTTTACGATACTTTTTATACGACTGCAAATAAAAAAAACATTTTTTGTGTAAATTTTTATTTTAAAAACAAACGCAAAACAAAAATAATGAAAACAAGAAACTACAGACTATAATTTAGCAAACAGGAAACTTCATAACTATTTTAAAATATTAATTGTAATGTTTACTTCTGCAGGAATCGTCGCATTGTTGATCGACTTTTTAACGATGGAGACAACATTTTCTGGCACCTTGCTTATACAGTTCTCTGTCGTCGGCATATTGCAGTTTTCTTGCGGCACTTCATTACTCAATTGCTGTTGTGGCTGTGCCGCAACAGACGACACAGAGGAAGAGATCCTCTCGAAACATCCATTTTATTACTAAGCGAGTCATCTATATAACTTTCGGCGACTGAGCTGGATTTCCATCCACCATGGCGCTTCAGAGCCAGCAAATCTGATCCAGAATTCACCAATATTGTGGCTGACGACCGCCTAAAGCAATGCCCGGTATAGGCTTCTGGAGTTTCCAACATCAAAAATTTGGCGATGTCTTTTGCCATACCGCCAATTTTGTTAATTCCAATGTTTTGGCGAGTGCATTGCAGTGGAGGTCGAAGGGCAGAATACTTTTTTAAGATGGTGTAGAGACTTCCTGACACTGTAAATGATCTCGGCATCTTCGTTTTGGTATTCTCTAGTTTAATTAACATTGCGCTGCCAAAATCCGTCATATTTTCTTTTTTTAAGGAAGCACAATTCTTCTCTTCGGCATGCCCCAGAGAGTCCGACTGCCACCACTGCCTGAAACAAGAAAAATACCGATAAGTCTTTAGTTTTATTCATTTTAAGTAAGTACTTTATGAAACTAGCACT
>JAHBCN010012003.1:0-27822 GCA_019359885.1 Listronotus oregonensis
TAACGACCCATTTTTCTGAATAAGTTTACAGGCACTTAAAGAGCGTAAATCGATTAACGGTAGGAATCGTTTCGAGATATTGACACAAACTTTAACTTTGCCATTTTTTAAATAAAACACACCCATATGGTCCCTTTGGCGTTCAATAATTTACCCTATATTTAGGATTCAGGAAATCAGCTACGTTTTTGGTATTTGTTGGCCCCGTATACTCATAAAATTATAACCTATCAAAAAGTGCTTAGGACATAAAAAATCTACATGAAATGAGCTTTCCGAATATGAAACACTCATTGAAATCCGTCAATCCATTTTCCAGTTATAGCTTTTTAAAGAATTGATTACCAAAATTAGACGTTTAGAAGTGTATCGCAAGCCAGAGGTCCTCAATTCAAAAACTGGCATAAACGTCTAGAGATATTGATATTACCTTGGTAACAACCCATATTATAACGACCAAAAAAAATTACCACTGAAATGGGACACACTCGATTTTTTTGTTTTTTTGCAGCACTCTATTGATCACCCTGTACATCATGATAATATTCATCCTACTAAAACTAAATGCAATACAGCTTAAAGTAGAAGAAACGCGGTTTTAAATTTCGTTTTAGATATTCAAAAAAGTTAATTTTTAAAAAAGTTACAGCAGTTTGAAAATGGGTCTAAAAATTAAATGGTACGATCTTTTTGTTGAGCAGTTTATTTGCTGAACAATTTGCTGCCAGTTTTACCCTTGATTGATCTCTTATCTCAGTTGCTTGCAAGGTAATAAAAATTTAAGATATTTAGAAAAACACAAGATTATACGTGAAAGACGCAACGCATTCACAAAAGCTTCATAGTTAATTTTCTTTCTTTTGTCTTACACAACTAAAACAAGTCGTTTCAGTTCCTTGGTTATCGTCGTCCTTTGACCAGGACAGCTTCATGCGCTTCTTAACAAACTTCCTTCCTATTGCTTTCTACCAAAACTTTGTTTCCAGCTCTACATTTTCCTTTCTAATCGTGGTATATATCTATTATGATATATGGTCCCTCTTTTAGCTTTCACCAAGTTAATGCTGGGGTGCTCCAGAGCTCAGTACTAGCACCAAATCTATTCCTTCAGCCTTTTTGATCCCAATGAAGGAACAGATCGCCTAAAACAGAAAAAGAACCCCCCATAAAAAACCCACAATTGTTCTACATACGACCCTTTGGAAACTGTTACAGGGTTGCCAAAATCCCTTTAAATTGGTTAGTTTTAATTGACTGGTTAAATTTCCAGCATTTATTTGGGAATCAAATAAAATAAATAAATAAAGAAACTTAATTTTAATCCTAAAAAATAAAAAATGTGTTTAAAAAGAAAATTTAAACAAAAATATTAAACTTGGTTAATCAGATTAATGATATGCATCGGATAGCCTGGATAATGATAAATTGTCCTCAAACTCATGGTCCGAATCGGATACAAGCGGCTCGTTATCAGTATAATTGACTTCGGTTTTGACCAGTCAAATACCTAGTGGTCAATTGACCTTCCCCAAATCTGGTTATATTTATGTAGAAAAGTTTACCATAACTGGTATCGTTAATAAGCTAATAACCTGAAATACTTAAAATAATAGTCACTAAAATCAGTTAATTTTTTTGTTACACTTTGCACGTTTACATTTGCTTCTGTTAACTTTTAATAAAATCCGACCTGCCGAAACTATAGTTACTTTCAAATGTTCTTTTAGGTTTTTGCTCCGATAATGTTTTTTGTTTTTGTTTTAAAAATATTATTTTCATTTAATTTGGGATTGAAAACCTTTTTTTGTATTGGTAGTGGTGCAAGTAATCATTCTACATTAGAATAATTGTATTAATATATTTGGCCACAAAAGCGGGGACGATGACGTTGACCAATCAGAAAGTGTTTTAAGTCACGTAAAAATGCGTTTAAAATTAGGAATTTTAATTACCGTTATTTAAATTACAGAAAAAAAAATGCAGAAAACAGTTATTTATGATATATGTACTAAAAGTGACATTCTATTTTGTAAGAAGGGAAGTTTTGAACACGACGCCAAAGGCGGAGTGTTCCATGCCTTCGAACAAAATAAAATCACTTTTAGCACGTATATCATTCACTATTTTTCTACAAACACCATTAAAACTCCAAATTAATGATTTTTTTATTCTCGACATTATTAATATTTTTGGTAAAATTTTATTTTACGGACACCACGCCAATTTTTGTAAAATTTTGCATACGGGCATTTTTGGGGGCGCTGGTCACGAATCTAAAATTAGGTTTTTCCGGCAACATATGGTTTTTGAGTTATGAGCCCTCCAAGTAAACTAACCTCAAAATTCTTCCTTCTTGAAACTGATTACCAACAAATGGGAACATCCACTGATTAGGCACTTATATATTAAACAAATAACCTAAAATTTACAATAATTTATTGTCTATTTTAAGTACATTATTTCAAATGAATCCACTTTTCTGTACGTTGTAGGAAGATATATGATGTATTACTGGTTGCCTGATTCATAATTAAGTTGTAAAGATATAAAAAACTGGATTTATTTGAGGTGCTTTTTACTAAAAATAAGCAATAAACGTTTGTGAATTTTAGTGTATTCGTTTAATATATAAGTGCCCAGTCAGTGTATGTTCCATTTTAATGATAATCAGTTTCAAGAAGGGGGTATTTTAAAAAAATGTACATTTTGAGGTTGATTGACTGATTGATTGATTGATAATCTAAATACATAAGTTGAGGTTTTGTCCGCCTCGACACTGCAGCCTACAGGGCTTGTTGTATCTCTTGTGTATTTGTTTCAGTTAAAAAGGTTTAACACCTTAGACAGGGGAGTAGCCCTTTTACGGTTCTTTTCTGGTCTTCAGCCTCCTGGTGGTTAGTGTCCACCATGAGGTTTTGATTTGTTCTCCAGTATGTAAGTGCAGGGCACTCATATATGATGTGAGTGGCTGTCTCTTCCTTCGTCACATAGTCTGCAAATGGGTTCTTCTATAGATGCCCATAGTGTGCAAATGTTTTCTTAGGGGGCAGTGTCCGGTTATTAATCCCGTCACTATTCCACCCGGGATTGCTATTTAGTTTTAGTAGTTCACTTGTCAATGCTTTCGATGGTGATTTTGAGGTTAGTCCACCGGGAGGCCTAATAACTCAAAAACCACAGGTTACCGGAAAAAACTAATTTTAGATTCATGATCGCCCCAAAAAAGCCCCTTATGCAAAAATTCATGAAAATCGGCGTGGTGTCCGTAAAGTAAAATTTTATCTTATTTTTAAAATCTAATTTAATTTTACTTATCTATAAAATAAGTTGCTAGTGTAAAAAAAATCGAATTTGTTGATTTGTCTTTGTTGACAAGTAACGCCAAATAATCGCGAATATTTGTTCGATATAAAGTGATCAAGAAAATGAATTTCTCCCGGTGGAAATCATAGAAGCTGCCAATAAAGCTACTTTTGAATTATTGCTTAGAAAGTCAAAGCAACGATACGAATTTACATACGATCGTTTCTTAAAATGGTGTGATCAGAAAAATATTAGTGGCAAGAATGCCAGTGAAAAAGTGCTCCTTGCGTACTTTAAAGAAAATGGTCTACGCTCTGGTCAAATTACTCCCTGTTAAAAGCAATGATAAACATAAATAACCAAGACATAAGCAGATATTAGAAGCTAGCTGCCTTTTAAAAGCGCAAGTGTAAAGGATTTCGACCGAAAAAGGCTAAAATATTGACAAGATAACAAATCGACGAATTTCTCGCAAAAAAACCGGATTAAATATATGTTATGCAAAAAGTAGCCGCATTTTTCAGTGTAATTGGAGCGTCGAGAAGAACTGCTTAATTTCACATTAAATAATATTGAAGATTTGGAAACTTCACTAATTGTGCACACAAAAACTAACGTGCGACGAACCTTTGTAATTAGTGTTACCTTGTATGTAAACTATTATAAAAAGTACTTAGCCCTTTGTCCAGTGAATATTAACCATTCAAGAGTTTTTATAATATGCTTAAAGAATAAATGAGCCAGAACTTCAGTTGGAATCAACACATTTGGTAAAATGCCTGCCCAAATGGCTAAATTTCTAAAGTTGCCTGATTCCCATCTTTACACTGGACATTGCTTCCGACGTTCCTCAGCTCCTTTGTTGGCAGACTCTGGTGCTAATCTTACTACAATTAAGAGACACGGTGGATGTCCAGTACAGTAGCAGAGGGTTCTATAGAAGACTCGCTACAAGAGAAAAGGAAAATTGCTGATCAAGTTTTGTCCAAAACTTTGGTAGATGACATTGCTGCCTGTGTACATGTCTTACCAAAGTAAATTGTGTAACAACCACCAATGAGATTGGCCATGGAGTTTCTTATTCTAATTGTATTTTCACTAATTGTACTTTTAATTGAATAAATAATGTATTTTGATCTAAGTATTGCATTTCTGTAATTTCTTATCTGTGTTAAAAGTGAATTACTTTTAGCACAAGTGCTAAAAGTAATTACTTTTAACACCAGTGTCATAAAATAACATTTTAGACACTGATTTCATTAAAAATAAAATTTTACTGAGGTTTGTAAAAAAAGTTTTTTTTACAACTAAAACTCTTAACGAGAATGCACCATGCTTCCAAAACAATTTATTATTTTAATTAAATATTAATAAATTATTTTAATCCATTTTCACTAAATCAATAAAATTGAAAATAATTACCCCTGTTATATATTTATTGAAATTTATACATTTTAAATGGAACTAAATAACGGCTAAATTCTATCAAATTAAACTTGGCTTTTTTACTTCTTTTTTATCTATAATGAAACTTATAAATTTTAAACGGATTACCATTTTTAGCACTTTTAATGAAACCCGTAGTAAAAGGCCGTGTTCATGCACAGGGGTCACTTACCACCACTTTTTTCTCTGTTCTCTTTTTGTGTATCCTTGGATGGTGCATTCATGAATATAGGACAAGAGGTCCTTTGTTCAGTGCGGTACGAAATAAATTAGATATTTACTAGAGTCGTAGAAAAAATACAGCTTACAGTATATTTTTTATATCTCTAAATGAGCGGTGTGTGTCCGAAAATAGCGATATTTTTATAAAATTCTTTTTTATGTAAATTGTTTTAAGGTAGTTGTATCACAAGAGGCACTTTCTTGGGATTTTTTTGAAATTTTTACCAATTTTTTTTTTTAAATAATTCTGCATCGATTGGTGCAAAATAAAATTTATCAACAATACAGTTCTGGAGATATTTAACTGCAAAGATAGTGTTTTTGACGCTTTTATACATCTTACTATACGGAATGACAAAAATTTTACTTACATATATAATTTTAACTCTTAAACCTTTCTTACGATGTTTATATAAAAAATAAACTTATATTAAGGTTTTTTTTTAATTTAGTCTCAATAATTGTTACAATACAGTTTTTGAAATATTCAATTTCAATACAAAACAATTTCGAAATTAATATCATTGAACTCGTGGAAAAAATACTCTAAAATAAAATTTGGCAACAACGCATGTATTTAACCCACGAATAAAGTATTCGGTGCTTTACTAATTGTTTTTGAAAAACATAGTTGTCAGATTCAAAAAACAAGCAGTTAGTAATGTACGTTTCACAATAATTCGTTGATTTCCTGACCGCAATAATAATTACAACCCTCAGTAGAAAATCCATAAATAGGTTGCCTGACTATCTATTGTGTAGGCACCGCACCTTTTGAAGGGGCACATGTTCTGATTACCTACTGATATTATTAGTTTAGGTTAGCTATTTTGGATGCTCACACACAAAAATACCTTGACAACCTCCAAAAGACTGCTTTATATTCAACACCTGCAATTTGCCTATAACCTACATAATATACCAAAAAAAGGTACAATAATAAATAAATAAAATTTTAAGTCCGGACCTACATGCGAGTACCTAAAGTATATTGAGTTTTACGACTAACAGTAGCAGGTAAAACGCGAAATCAACGAATCATTGTGGAACGTACCATAGGGAATTTTTCTGGAAATAGTACAGTCAGAGCAAAAATTTGTAGTTTTAGGAGTAACGACGCAGTGGGACGGACTCATAAAACATGCAGGAAAAATTTAATTCAATAAAAATTGTTCAGAATCATTTAAGGAATACGGATAATATTTTTCAGAATTTTTGGATATATTTTTGGACCTCTGGAAAATTGGCTGAATAGAAAAATGAACCAGGAGGAATACTGCATTCGTTTCGTCTCGTGCAAACTGATGGCCCAACTTGTTTCGCCTCTATGTTGAGAATCGTTTTGCTTTGTGAAAAAAGTTTGCTCAAAACAGGGACTTTGCGAGTAATTATCGCAAAACGGTTGAGCATGTTGTTTTCGCGCAGTGGAAATTCAGCTTTAGAAACTTACAATATAGGCCCGTCTTTAGTGATTCTCATGCATATTTTTATTATTTATTTATTTATTAAATGGCTTTTCCAATAAAAAATATTTAGAAGCTTAAAAAAGATTCCCAATATATCCAGTAAGCACACAAAAAATATCTGGATTGTCAAAATGTGGATGATACAAAAAATCAAAAGTGTTTACTTGTGACGTCAATTTTATAAACTTTTGGTTTATCTATACCACTAAAAAACGTTATTTTATAATGTTTGCATATTGTTATGTATATTAAAGCATATTATAAAATCCATTAGCACATTTTTAAGGCGTTTACCATTAACCAATATGTGTTAAAATTGGCGCTCCCTACCGGCCGAACTTAAATTGCCCTAATAGGTGTCAGAAGTCATAAATAGTTATACAGGGTTATACAACAAGGACTAAATATAATAAATTGCTCGATTTCTCAATAATAAATTATTATTAATTTGTGTAGTGTCATTTCAGCATTTCTTGTTATGCGTGGATGTCATAAAATTAAAAAAGATAATTTGAGACATTTTAAATCATATTTACCATTGTGTACCCCATCAACTATAAATAGATTTTTTAATCAGATTTTAATTCTCGAAAGTAAAAATATACATAATAAAATTTTTATTAATATAGCAGAAAAAAATAAATTAACATTATTACAATGAATTAGGCCTATTTTGCATAAAATAATTTCTAATTAGTGTTACCACTGTTATTAGCTTTGGCAACAATGTTCGTGAATATAGCAACGTGTGAACGTATTTTCTCTCGATGGAGGCCCACTCGAGTAAGCAAGCGTCCAAACCTATTAGCAAAAAAAGAAGGTGGGTAAAATTTGGCCTTTTGGGTCATTTTATTATGCAATAAAACTTGTCTATAACGGTCACCAAAAAATTTAGGAATAATTTTCCTTTATAGAAGGGTGGCCAGTAATGCCAGTAACAGTTGTTCAACCATTCGAGGCTACAAAATTTTCCACTTTTAAATTGCTTGCTGCCTCAAGTGCTTTTTGTTTAATTAACGGTCCAGATATTGGAACATTTTTACCTCGTAGAAGATTGGATCTATTGCGACTTCGGGAATTTCCTCTTTTATTCTAAATTAACACCTTTTTCAAACATTCGTTTTAGTTCAGCTTTATTCTTGATGATATTATTTATTTGGGATTTTCCAACAGCAAACTTTTCAGCCAGTTTTCGCAAACCCAAAGCGTACTTTTCGCTTTCCACGATACCAAATTTTCCTTTGTCAAAATTTTCGTTTAGGGACATGATTAAACACTTATCGATTCCAAACACGATAACTTTATTCTTATCGATTCAAGACACAACTAAAAATATAATGTAAAGATAATCCCCCTCTAGCCACTAATGCTATTTGAACTTGGCCATAAAATATTATGTTGGGTATGTTTACCTTTAAAATTTTCAGAATACAATCATAAAATAATAAAATACAAATTAGCCCAAGGAAATTCAGGCCAATATAAAAAGGTTGATTTACTTGAAATAAGTTATAAAAATTAAGATTTGTCTGACTGTGGCTGTCCATTATCTAAGGGTATTTATATATGGAATTTCCTATAAAGTAGATTTTTGTTAGCTTAAAAATCCGTTAACACAAGTTTTACTGTATTTATAATAAGCCCAGTATCTTTATTTACGTCTAAAATAAATTGGTAAAAAAAACCAGAATAACAAGTACCAAAGAAAAACTTTCAAACTTGCTAATTTTAGGAAACTTTTCCAATTTTACACGTTTTTTGATCTTTTATTAAAAAAAATCGTTTTGGGCTCAACGCACCAAAATAAATAAATAATACTTATGAGCTTATTAAGTGTAATACTAAAGATTAAAAAATTATGTTGGTGCACAAAGCCCATCCTATAATTTTGTAAAATAAAAGATCAAAAAAAGTGTAAAATGGCAAAAGTTCAATAAAACTAGCAAGTTTAAAGGTTTTTTTTGGTACTTGCCATTCTAATTTTTTTACCAATTTATTGTAGACATAAATAAAAATACTTGAATTTATTATAAATATACTAAATGGCCCAAATTAAAACTATAAGTGAAAACTATAATTGTGTTTGCTACTAGTGTTGTTAATGGAAATATTTCAAGTGGAAATCTTTCCATAGAAATGAAAATATTGAAAATTTCCACACGTGTTTCGGAAATATTGGAAATATCGGAAATAACGAAAAAAAAAATAAGAATGCGTTTTAAACCATCAAAATAAAGATTTTAATATTTTTTTATACCTTTGTGCAGTACATATTTCACACTAGAAAATTAATTTTCCAAAAAGTACATATCGACTTATGCAACGAAGACTATAGAAACTCATTTTTGGGCGGTTTTCAGTTACTATAATGCAGCTTTGACCTGGCAAAATATAGTAGGTCTAAACGAAAAGGCTAGGCACGCAGAAATGCTGCCATAAAATATCGTAAGTCAGTTTTGGCTTTAAAATACTACGAATACTATATTATCTAGATCAGGGGTCTCCAAACTACGGCCCGAGGGCCACATCCGGCCCGCGGACAGATTTTGTCCGGCCCGCGGAGAGCTAGCATACTTGAAAACTCCTTTTAGAGAACAAATAATTTTTATAGCAAATTAAATTTAGTTTACTCAAGTATTCTAATTTTATGTTGAATAATTATTAATATGACATCTACATTCATATGGTCATGGGCTAACTCCGCTAACTCGATAACATTCTTGTAGGCTTATTGTTATTGTTTTTGTGATAAGTTGGATAAAGAAACACAGAATTGTAATGAGTAAAGACATGTATAATATGCAGAAAATTTAACTTCAGTATATAATAACTAACAAATTATTGAAATGAATCCAACTAACATTTTATACATTTTAAATAATCACATAACTCATAACAAACATAATGACATATGAAATACTAATGAGATTTATGTAATTGAGATTTTCCACTGACAATATAGTTTGTAGTTGTGGACTAATTTTACTTGTACCAATTATTAAAAGAGATTTAAGATGCTCATCACTTAATTTCGATTTGTAAACATTTTTTGTGTACTTCATTTTGGAGAAGGTTTTCTCACACAAATAAGTAGTACCAAAAACAGAAAACAGACCACGAGCAAATTTATGCAAATTATCAAATTGTGTCAGTGGAAGACTCTTATAAAATTCCAACAAAGATGAGTTTTGATATTTGTTCTTAATTATATCACTGCATTGTAGATCAATCATTTCCATTTGAAGTTCCGGGGCTAGGGTTTCAATGTCAGTATCAAAAGGATTCTGAAAAATCTTAATTTGATTCGCAATGGCATCAAAGTCCGAGAAACGAGTATCAAAATTTATCTTTAAAGCACTCAAAGTTTATTGCAAAATCGATGGGAAAACCTCAGTCTCAGTAGTGTGGCTGAATATTTCACATGTTTTAAAATGTGAAAAACATTTACTTCCTAGTTGTGATTGAAACAGTCTCAATTTCTTCCGGAATTATTTGATATTAGTGTATAAATCAGGAAGATGCTGGTTTTCTCCTTGCAATCCCAAAGTCAGTTCGTTCACATGTTTTGTCAAATCAACATAGAATGCTAACTTCCACAGCCATGCGTTGTTTTGTAATTCAGTAAGAGGGCGATGCTTTTCATTCAAAAAAATTTCGATCACTGCTCGAAGTTCAAAAAAGCGCGAAGGACTTTCCCACAACTAAGCCAGCGTACGGCAGTATGATAAGGTAAGTCAGTTTCTCCAATCTCTTCAATAAATTGTCGGAATTGTCGGTGATTCAGCCCAAAAGATCGGTGAATGGTTTTCCACGTTTTGCAATTTCAAGAGCCACACGAAAGCTGGCACGAGTTGCAGCCTCTTGTTCAGTTTTGAGTTTTGTAAATGAAGATTGCTGCGATTTCAATCCGCGCTGCATAGCTTCGAATTTTTCTGTCCGCAAACTTCCTGTATATTTTGAGTAATTTTGAAAATGTTTTGTTTCATAATGACGTTTAATGTTATATTCTTTGAGAACGGTCATGCTTTCATTACAAATCAAACATAGCGCCTTGTTACTGGACTCAATTACGAAATACTGAATGTTCCACTGATCTTTGAATTTTCTGCATTCACTATCAATTTTTCGCTTCTTTTCCATACTACTAATTCACACACAAAAGCAACCATTCAAATTAAAATACTGTTATAAAGATGTCTTAAACTTAAACACTCACAAACACGTTTTAAGGAGGTATGCAATATTTTATTTAACAACAGTGTCATAGGAACTGACTTGTGGTTGCGCCACTAGCCTTCTTATATATTCCAATTACTGGCATCTAGAAGTGAGTGGAAGACACCAGAACTTTCTCGAACCAACGAGATTATTCTGTACGTGCTATTAGCGCCATCTGTTAGCGATAGAAGGTACTACCTATTTCCGCTTGTGTCCACCAGATGTCGTGTCACGTTACTCCTCATGGCTCGTACTCTACGACTAATTTAGAAATTACAGATAATGACAGGAAAATTAATAATATGCAGTGTTACCGTTTTGCGGACTTTAGTCCGATTTGCAGCCTTTTTTAAACGTTGTGTACTTTTTCGGACTTTTTTTTCATCAGTGGACTATTTCACTTCTTACCACCGGCAACAATGATAATATGGTTTTGGCCCTCGGAACTTACTGGAGTAATCAGTATGGCCCTAAGGCTGGAAAGTTTGGAGACACCTGATCTAGATTTACTTTACTTACACAGTTACTCAATTTCCACGAAAACTATAGCATGTTTGATTTGCAAAAAGTTTTTATTACACCTGCTTGTAAAATAAGTAGTTTTTACTACAAAAGCAAATTAGCAACATACAATTTTACCATCTATGATGTGAAAAATAACAAAGGTCACTCTTAAGCGTAAAAAGAATCGATAGCAAAAAGAGGACCAAATGAAATATAAGAGCCACAATAGACCGATCGGTCGCGGTGGAAGAGTGTTATACCCACTTACTTTAAACCTACCAACCAACCTAATGAAATATCAAGTTGTTTGCTTGATTTTATAAAAAAGAGAATTAAATTTTATTTGGACAACTGTGGAGAAAAAATGGAAACCGATTTTTCTTCAGTCAACTTTTAAGATACAAATTTTGCATCCTTTTCTAGAAAGCGCCCATACTCAAAATGAAGGCGACAGCATGCACGCTGTTATAGAGAGTGCCAAAAAACGCCAATCCAGAATATTTACTCCAGCACAATAGATTATGTTAATTAAAATGGCTAAGGTAATTGGATAACGTTATGACGTAAAGGAAATATCTCAAAAGGATTTTTACAGTTTTAGCAATTTTGCTCTAACTTACAACTGGACGACAAATGCGAGCGGAAATAAATTTATGATTAGCAATGTCAAGCAAATCGAAGTTTTGACAAGCCAACCAGACGTTGTTGAATTTGAATACTATTATACAGAGGAACCGCACACCATATGCTTAAAAAAAACTTGGGACAGCCATCAAAAATATTCCCTTTCTTTACACTGAACCCATTCCAATCAAAACTAAGAAGTTAATGGGTTTGCTGGAGCTGTGTAAAAGCAATGTCATTTCTTCCTTCTATCATCATTTCTATAATATTTTAAAAGCAAAAGACAAGGAAACTAAAAGAAGTAATAGAAGAGTTCAGAACACCGTAGAAAGTGATAAAATAAAAATTTGACCAATTGAGAATAATCATGTTTTATTTTTATAATATTTAGGAGCATAAAAATATGTATTTGTTTAAATTTAAGTGCAATGTCTTTATTTTTTGCCTTCCAATCAGGTTAAAGTATAGTATGTTAAACAAACTAATTCGAATTTTTCTTAGTATACTGCAACGAATACTATAGTAACTCGTTAAAAAAACAACAAAAAAATGGTAAAAACAAATTTTTTCCCGGGTTTTTTATTAGGATAAACAAGTCTAGAAGATCAGAAAACAAATGCGATTCTCGTTGAAAAATATATTAATTACAATATATGTAATGCTTTTAAACTCCTTTTTCTCAGAACTAGAAATAATGAGTTACTATAGTCTTCGTTGCATGGGTCGATATATATTATAACAATTTACTACTTGCTTTAGAAGAAGTTTAATTGCGCTCCCATGAAGATGGCATTGATGCTTAACACAATATTCAAGGTGTGGATGATATCGATGAAGATATGCCTCTTGATCAAGTTGCACAACTTGTGTTTCGTGGTCGTGTGTAATTACTTTTTTAAAAATTTCACTGTTTTTTTGTATTTCTGATACTTACATTTTTATTTATAATAATGTATTTTACGTTTCAACTTTTGGATGACAATTCCAGTAATGTATAAATAACCCCATCTGAAGTGTCAAAAATAGAAATTTGCTATCGGATATAAAAAAGTCACTGGCTAAAGAAATCGGTAAATTTACGGTTCTATCTATCGTTTCGTCCATTGTTAATTTGCTTTTAACTTTGTTTCATTCTCGCAATTGTCTTCCAAATACCATTCGTACTTAGATTTTGAGCCAGATATTTTTTGCCTGGTTTTAAATCCATTAGAAATTTAACTTGTTTCTCAAAATATCTGACCATTTATGATATTACCTATGATAAACTTTTAATAAATGTTTAGTTTTTTAATTTGTAGTTTGCATTTTCAATATTTCCATATATTTCCAAATTTTCCTGATATATTTCCGGAAATATTTCTAAATATATATTTCCGGAAATTTTCCATCACAAGTCACAACTTAATACGGAGAAGTCGAACGTACCCAGAATTTATCTATTATTTTGAATGTCCCGTCCCTGGACGTAACGAAATCCCATCGGCCGCGTTTGTTCAAAAGCCTTTTTACGTTGGTGAGAATGAATTTGCATGTAAAGCCTTTTAGCTCTGGATTTTCCCCAGAAATGCAGTTTTACGGATATACACATATTCCTTTTTTAAGGATTTTACTTTATTCTGACCCATCTAAGCTGGATAGCTGCCCGGGCATGGTCACCGTGTTTAAATTATTTATTTTCAGAAAACGCGTGTTTATATTGTGTGGTGTGCGGACATAAAGTGGCAATACTTTTCTAATAATCGATTAACTGTTTACATTAGGTTAGTCTAGCTTGTGACAGTTCAAATAAGATAACTGGTTTTTCAAAAAGTTTTGTTTTTTATAGGCCATAGTGCTATTAAATTGGTCGTTTTGTTTGTCTAAAAATGGTAGTACTTATTTATAAATACGTATGAAGTCATAGCTTGTCACCTCACAAAGAGGGCAATGGCAAACCACTGATCTCGCATATCTGTGTTAAAGCAGTTAGTACGCAACACAGATTTGTGCAAGAGGGCGCCTACGCTTGAATAGAGTATGGTACACTAAGAAAAAAGCCAGTAATAAGCTGTGGGGTACCACAGTCAAGTGTTTAAATCGTTTTTGATATTAAATGGCAAGTTCGAGTCGTGGATGTTGCAAAAATCCAGCCGATAAGTTTTGTTATCTATCTGTGAGGAAGTCAAAAAAGCCTATTTTTTATTTTTAAAGTGCCAAATTGGAAATCAAGATAAAAATTCTCCTCATATTTGTTGTGTGAGTTGTCACGTAAATTTAGTGCAGTGGATGTATCGCAAGAAAAATTCTATACCGTTTGCTGTTCCTATGGTGTGGAGAAAACCTACTGACCATGTAAGTGATTGCTACTTTTACATCACTAAAACAGAAGGGATTTCAAAAAAGTATAGAGACAAATTCCAAAATCCAAATTTGCCTTCTGCCTAAAGCCAGTTCCTCATTGCCAGGAACTACCGGTATCGTGTTTCCCGATTCTAATTCTTCATCAGATTCTGATCCACAACTTCCTGAGAACACTAGTTGTGGCCCAACATTTTTATCAACTACCAGTGAACCTCACTCAAAAACTCAGAATAAATTAAATGATTTGGTACGTGACCTAGGATTGTCAAAACAAAAATCGAAACTTCTTGGTTCCAGACTTAAACAGTGGCACTTGTTAGATAAAGAAGAAAATGTTTCACTTTACCAAAAACGGGATTGAACATTATCAATTTTTTTTAATGGAAAAGTCGCTATGTGTCTGTTGTGACATTGATCTGGAACATGATCCTAGTGAGTGTCGTTTATTCATAGATTTGTCGAAATACAGCTTAAAAGCAGTCTTGCTTCATAAAGGAAACAAAAAACCATCTATTTCTTTAGCCCATTCAGTGACAATGAAAGAAACCTATGACAACTTAGCAACCATAATAAATCGTGTTCAGTATAAACAGTATCAGTGGGATATCTGTGGAGATTTAAAAGTCTTGGGTATCTTGCTAGGACTTCAAGGGGTTTTACAAAGTTTTGCTGTTTTTTGTGTCTGTAGGACAGTAGGGCAACAAAAGAACACTACAGTAAAAAGGATTGGCCTTATAAAACTTCTTTTAAACCTGGTACTTCAAACATTAAATATGCCCCCCTTGTTAACCCAAAAAACGCGCTGCTACCGCCACTCCATATTAAGCTTGGACTAATGAAAAAGTTTGTCAAAGCCATGGACAAAAAAGGTAGTGGTTTCCAGTAGCCAAGAGAAATATTTCCTTAACTAAGTGATGCAAAATTAAAAGAAAACATATTTATTGAACCTCAGATAAGGAAGCTTCTAGATTATCTCGGTTTTCAAGAACAATTAAAGAAAAAGGCAGCTTGGACCTGTTTTGTACATATAGTGGGCAACAAGAAAGATGAAAACTATAAAAGCCTCATAGATGAACTGTTAAAAACCTATGAATTACTAGGGTGTCGCATGTCTCTAAAAATACATTTTTTTCACTCCCATTTAAATTTTTTCCCGGATAATTTGGGTGCAGTAAGCGATAAACAAGGAGAGAGGTTTTATCAGGACTTCAGGACGATGGAAACAAGATAAAGTCTATACGAAGTCAATCCGAACAGCATAAAAACTGAACCGCCGGTTAGAGGCGGCATTTTCTTTATAAGGCATGGGCGTGCAGCATTTAACATAAAATAATGAAAATTTATTCTTATTATTTATAGTTACGCGGACTCATTTTTTTCTAATTAGTAGGTATTATATAATATAAGAAATATATAAGAAAACACTCACCGTTTATGATTTTATTTTATTTCCTATAATTGATGAAAAGTCAAAATTCACTATCCGAATTTTCAGAGCTTGAATCAGAATTTGGGTTTATAATAATGGGGTCAATGGCCGTAAAATACAATATTCATTTTCTTTCACTATGACATGCTGAACACATTTCATCCATATACCACTGTCATTTACTTCATTAACAACTGCCCTTATATTTTCTAGTACGAAAGCACTGTCAGTTGGGGATTGATTATATTTCCTTAGTTTGTGCAGTAATAAGGGGGAAGACGTAAAATAGTATGACCATGTGCTTCGCATAATTTGTCGATAACATATAACAGTTCTCTTTTTTTATAGCTTCCAATAACACCTTTTTTGTAGACTTTTGAGGAGTTTCCATGTTTTTACTTTCCATAAATTTAAGAATATCATCCTTCTTTGTGTTGCTATTGGGAACTTTGTTGTCTAAACGTGAATGATAAGACGCATTGTCCATAACAATGACAGAATTTGGAGACAGATTCGGCAACCACTTTTCAAATAGACTGGCGGTCATATCTTCATGGTAGTCAGCCGATGAATTCTTTATATTTTTAGCTGACAATAATAAAGCGTTAGGAACAAAACCTTTATTGCTGCCTGCGTGTAATATAATTACTCGTTTTTCGCGAGAACAGGACCCCTTTAGTGTACACTTATTACTATTATCCACCCAACCATATTTAACAAGATCATGTGTGTCGAACCAAGTTTCGTCCAGGTACACTATCTCCCTTTTTGATTGGCGATATTCCTTAATTTTACGTAAATATTCTTGCCGTCATGCTACGATACGAGACGATTCCATTATAATCATCCTTTGGTTTAATTTTTTGTACGTGAAGTCGCAATCTAGCAAAATATTACGCAAGGTGTCCAAAGATTTATATTCATAATCTGGATAATCCCGAAACTTATCCTGAATCATTTCTAATGTTGGGACTTTGTTTTCTTCGTAAAATTGATAAACTATTCGGCGTATAACTTCTTTGTCGCCATTATCAACTTTTTAAGCTTCTGGTTAGCTCTTTTTCGCTTTACGGAATGGTCGATGGTATCTCCTTCCTAATAACTGTGTAAATTGTAGTACGAGCAAGTTTAGTGAGCTCACAAATCCTTTTAAAATTTCGTTTTGTGATGCCCTACGATTTTCACTTTTTAAGCAAGTGTAAATATTTAAAATAAGTTTCTGTGCTTGAACATGTAACTCCTTATTTAAAAATTCCGACGGCTCCGTCATGAAATCGGCTTCTACATTGTCCGTTTCATTATCAGAAACATCAAAAGGTCTCCACAACGCCATCTTGATAAAATATTTAAATGACAACAGTAAAACAACAAATATTAACAACGATAACAGTAACAACAGAAATAACCACGCTAACAATAACAAAACAATTTAGAAAAATACGACATTTTAGACCTCAATTAAAAAGAACAGAAAATAAACAATTTCTTCTATATTTTGATCAAACAAGTCATCCAAGCCAGCACTGAAAAATTTTAAAATTGACCAATGCAAATACAGGTGCCTACAGAGGCTGACATTTTTGATATTCTTTTATTTTTTGTCCATAAAACATTATTTGACCGACTAGAAGCGGCTGTGCATGCGAAAAATTTCATATGGGTCTAACCATCATAATTTGGGGTTAATTTGGGTCATTTTATTGGGGATTTTTGGTGAATTAAACAGTCCCGGTATGTAAGTCTTTAATTTAGCTGTTCGGATTGACTTCGTATTTACTATACCAGAGACGCTGGAACTCAACTATGTTGGGCGGTTACTGATGGTTTTTAAAAAGGGATAATGCTACAGAACACAAAAGGAATCATATATCATGCAATATATTTTTTATTCACATAACAACCAATCCTCAGTAATGTTTTTGCATAGATTTCACATGTTTTATATGAAAAAAACAGCATATTTTATTTGGAGTCAGCCTCACTCTGTTGGGCTGTTAAACACAAGCGCGTCATAAAAAGTATCACTTTTCCTCCATATAAATATACTATTTTTTATATATAAGTACTTTATGCGAACACTAAATGAATATCTTCTTTTGAATGAAACGGAAACAATGTGAGCGTATTTAAAAAACAAAAGAGCGCCAGTCTGTTGCCCTTTTTTCGACCCCGAAAAAAAAAACAATAAACTGATGTAATCTGGACCCCTCGTTTTTTAATTTACTTAACTTTTTAACCGCGTCGGGGAATAAAACAGTTATTTGAGGAAAACGGATAAATGAAGCTATCTTTTTTATGTACTTTATTATGGTGTTTTGTCGTAAAAGTGTTCGAATAGATGCCACTGATTGATAAAATTTAATTAAATATTTAATTTATTATAACATAACGGAAATCATAAATTAATATATTTTTCTATTTTATATTAGGGAGGAAGGAGAATGGAATGGATAGCAGTATTGATAAAGAACGATAGTATTTATTATCGATAGTAATTTTTCCGGATTGCCGAACATGCATGGTCAAAACATAGATAACCTAACCTTAGATATATAATGGATAATCGCATTTATGGCAAGTTTACGACCTCGCGCACTAAACAAACGCTAGTGTCATTAAGCATGCGTATTTAAAAAGCAGGACCAGTGCCGGACTCAGAAATTTTATGTTTTAATTAATTTATTTTATGAAATATTTTTTTTATTATTTAGATACTAAATTCTTTTATTTTGCGTTTCTATACATATATAAATTATTTTAGGTATAATTAAACAATAAGGTAAAAAAATAATATTGCAAAGTTTAAATGAAAAAATAGGGGCTAATAAAAGATGGGTTAATTTCAAAAATTTTTTGTACCCCGTAAAATGGTTTGGAAACTGTTAAATTTATTAAACGCTGACTGTCGACTTTACAAAAACGACGAAGTTTGAACGCTTTCTATATTTTAAAGGTTTTGCTTTGCGGGGATCGTAAAGAGATGTGTTTAACTGTCCCTGCTGTTTGGGAATGGGTTTTTTAACTGGACTTCTATTAGGCCGTACAATAAACGGTTTTGGGAGATTGGAACAGACTTATAAACAGAAGGATAAAAAAATGTTTATCAAATAACGTTAATTTTTTCTTACATTATTTTTCGATAGCGATAAAAGGTATTCTAAACAACTTGTTGTTTGTCTTTTAAAAACAGATTTATTTACTAGAAGGCACCTTTCTTGGCGGGGCGAAAAGAAAAAAAACATAGTATAACCTTTCTCCGTGGCTCCCCAACGTGCCGATAGATCGACGGGAGGGATCGACAAATCAGCCGCGGCGGGGTATATATATTCTTTTCCCACCAATAGCCGTTGGAGGGAGAAAAAAGGTTTCCGCTATTCTTTCTTTCTTGCACAAATGATCGTTTTTGGCGACAAGAAACCCTATTGGTATATTCCAGAAATATGTTTTATTTGAATCATACTTAAGTACACTTTTTAATTAATCAATACATTTTTGTTCAGATTTTTTAATCCGAAATAAATAATTAAGTGATTTTTTCAATTATGATTGTGTTACATTTTGAAACAAAACGTTAATTCCTAGATCCACGGTCTTTATTATTCGCCATTTTTAAACCATATAAAAAATCGTCTTTCATAGCTGTAACATTCAGAAGAACTAGAAATTTAAGGAGCTACAATGGATTATATGTTTATTTTGATTAAGAGCAACATCTAAACAAACAATGTTTTGGTTCAAAAAACCAGTAACCGTTTTTTAACCAGTGTAAATATATTTTGTTTAAGTCATCAATTGACGAAGACGGAACTGGCCGGCAAATTTGTAAATAAAATCGATTCTAGCCGTTCCGCATGATTTAGGACCCCAAAAAAGGGAATTAAACCCAGGAATTCGATTCCATTTTTCCTGAATCCGGTCATTTTTAACCAAAAAAGGTAACTACATAAATCCATAATTGGGAAAAAACTAATGATTAAAGTGTGTTACCCTTGTAAATTTTTTTAAAAAAAAAATTTAAAATGTTATTTTTAGATCCAATTGGCATTTTTTTTAAAATTTTAAAACTTGCGATTTTAACTTCATAAGGTTTTTTTAAAAATGATTTTAAAAAAAAAACAACAACTTTTAAAGGGACACCCCTTTTTTGTTTTCGGTTTACAAAAAATTTAATAGTCTGCCCCGGAAATAAAATAAAAATTTTAAAAATTTATTTTTTTAAGAACAAAAAAATAATAAAATTTAAAAAAACCCTTAGGGGGTTTCTAAAAAATATATTTAAAATTTAAGAACGGCTTTTTAAAATTTTAAATAAAAAGAAAAGAATTTATGTCTTTTTTAAATCTATGGTTTCAAAAAAAATTTTTTTGGATGATCTCCGTTTTCAAGAACAATTAAACAATTAAATGAAAATGAATTTGCAGCTTGGATGTGTTTTGTACATGTAGTAAAAGGATTTTTGGGCAACAAGACAGATGAAGACTATAAAAACCTCAAATTTTTTTTTATTTAAATGTTTCTTTGGACCTGAAAAACAACATATCTTGGTTCAAAATCACATGTTAGGTGTGTTTCGTTATTTACAGATTTTAAGGCAGATGTTTTAAAATTCTTCATCTTTATTTCCGAAAATCAATGTGATGCTGATTACGAATCTTAGGTAAAAATGTGAAAAATGATAGTCTTAAGTCAAAGTTTGGAAATTGAAAATGGCGGATTTTAGCATTTATAAACCGATTTGTCTTAGATTATGAATACAAGGAATCGATTTCTTTTGGACACTATATTCAAATTGGGAAAAAATGTTTTATACAAAAATATTTTTGTTTTTGCTGCTCTATATTTTACGAATTACGTTATGTATACAGGGTGTATCAAAACAAAAAGTCCGTACAAGGACAAAGTTCATTTTTTTAAATGACTGCCTATATTTTTTGTTTTATTTTTGTTTTCCGCAAAAAATTTTAGATATTTTTTATTCAGCATATCATATCCCTATAATTTAATTATTAACGAGATATTTGCATTTAAATACAAATTTAAAAGGGAAAAATTTGCTTATCTTTAGTGATGTAACCATAGTAACTAGCCAAAAATGTCAAAACGACAGTTTTATTAATCTTAAAAGTATGGAAATCGTTTTTTTCTTGTTAATTTAGCCTATTTTCTTGTCATGTGCATCTAATTATTATTAATTATTACTATAGCTTTCTTCAAAAACCTCTAAAAGCATGAAACGTAAAACAACATTAAGAGATAGGCGGATTTTTCATTCTAAATTTATTTTTAAATGCAATATTTGGAAACAATTGAATATGGGGATATGATATGCCGATAAAAAATTCGAATTTTATGAAGAAAACAAAAATGTAACAAAAAATAAGCAAAAAAAAATTAACATTGTCCTTTACGGCTTTTTACACCCTTAGACATAACTTTATTCCAAAATAAAACAAAAAACAAAATTTTTGTAAAATTTTTATTTGAATTTTAAACAATAAACGGGGGGTCTCCTTACGAAGACCCTTTTTTATATATATATATATATATATATATATATATATATATATATATATATATATATATAAATAAAAAATATTATATATATATATATATATTTTTATATATATATATATATATATATATATATATATATATATATATATATATATATATATATATATATATTATATATATATATATATATAAATAAAAAAATTGACCCTCCGGCCTTGTAAAGGAGTGGGGTTTATGGTTCCACCATGTCAACGGAGGACTTTACCTTTTGGCTATTATCTTTTAAATTTTAATTCCTGAGAAAGTTATTACAAATATTACCCAAAACAGTCTGCAGCGGAATCAGTAACCTGGAATATGGGTGTTTCGTCCTCGGACTCATGGAGCGCCTGTCAATCTGAAATTCTCAATCTTTGAGGACGGCAACCATTTGCCCGACACCCGCGTTTAGTTTTCTTCCGGATGTTCCAGCCCTCTTCAAGTCCTTCAGAGCCGAGGTGGACTGCGAATCGGATCTCGAACAAAACGACGAAACCCGAAGCCATCGACGAGTCCACGGGGCGGGGGACCATTCGAAAGCCAGGAAAGTTACAGTTCGAAGTACGCCGAATCTTGGTTCGACGGAGGCCGTTTAGGGATGTTGGTTTAAGTGACGGGCCCCGAAGTATGATCCCGTCATGGCGAACCATAGCCGGATAAAACGCATTTGTCCGTTGATCCCAGTGAGTGAGCTTGTTAAAGCCGTTACCGGTTAGACATCAGGTATCTTAAATCCTAAAATCACTAAACAAGCATCCGGGTTCCCAACCCCGGATCCCCGCAAGGGGATGCGTAAAGGGAGGCTAACCCAAACGACCAACGACAAACAGACAGACAAACGTCTGGGGCGGGTTAACCCGGGTGGTCCAATGTAAGGTAGAAGAACGCTGAATCATCAATAACCGGGGAAAAAAAATTCGTTATATGTATATTTTTCTATCAAAATCGAGAAATTGTTATATAGGTTACTGTTAATAAAATATGGATTTTCCAAAAAAATTATTTAAATAAGGACCAAATCCTTTCTAAAATCTCGCCCCTCAATTGAGATGTAAAATTTCGGTTCTTCCCACAATTTTGTTTAACTTTTTTTATTATAAGTTTTTTGCGAAACTGTAAAAAATCCTTTTTTTTTATAGGAAATCAAAGTCTTATTCTGACCTTAAAAACACGTCCTTAAAATTTTTTAAATAAATTTTAAAACACCCTGTATCGAGCCAATTTAATATTTTTCAATACTCGATCGAGTTCAACAGCATCGCGATACATCTCTATTATTTATTATGTTATTCCAGGCCTCCCTGGATGTATTTGTTTTCTTTAGTCATGCCGATGTCTGGTATATTTAAATCGGGTCTCTAACTCTAAAAATGTGACAGGAAGCCGTAAAGGGTTTTCGACGAACGAGACACTGAAACTGTCAAGTCGGCCCGTATTCATTCAGTTTTACTGCTAAAATATCAAACAGATTTCGATTAAATCAGGGTAATTGTTTTAACATTAAAGAAATTGGTAGATCTTTGGGAAAACAACGCGACGAGGTGATTGATGAATATTTAAATTTGCTGTTGACTTACCGAATTAATGTTTTTGTAATAAAACCTATTTGGTTGATGGGAATGTGGGTATAAGATAAACAAAATGACAGAAAATGTACGTATTAGGCCAGCCATACACATCAAGCAAATCCTTTGAGGAACAACTGCGCAGGCCTGGCTTAGAGATCCCCGAAGAGTGTGTGTGCGATAACGCCTTTGTTTTACCGGTTAATTACTTAAAGAATACTTAGGCATTACGATTTTTTTTGAAAAGCCTTTACTGGAGAAAATAGAGGGTGATTAACTTAGGAGGCATTTTTCAACAAATGATTATAGGACCTTTTTTCATAAAAATACCTCAGGAATCACCTGACGAATTTTTTACCATCGTTGGAACACCCTGTATAAAAGGACAAATGTTTACTTCTTCGTGCAATTTTATTTTCAGATTGTAAAATCAGTCCAAAAATCAGACCATACCACAATTTTTTTTATTTGCCAAAATAGACAGGTCAAATTTTGTAGAAACGCCACTAGTGGAAATAAAAAAAAATGTGGTACACTAAAAAATGCTTCTTATACATAGCATTTATGCCAAATTTCATTAAAATATCAAAATGGTTTTTTAAGATATTAATAATAAATAATTTATTTTGAAAATTTTACCACCCTGTATCTCAAAAGTTAAGACGTTTAGGACATACGTTTATATGAAGTTTTCTTCTTAAAATGCACCCAAAAATTGCCTACCTAAATATTGACGTACAAACGAAAAATAATGTAAAAAAAATACCAACCATAATATTTTATTTCTCGTAAACAGTTGATTTTATCGATGTCAATCAAGAATACCTTTTTTTTAAGTTTGACGTTAAAGCTATCCAAAAATAATATTGATGAGATTTTATTATACAGGCTGTTAAAAAATTGCTATTATTGTGTCAGAGAATCATTCAATGCTATATTTTTGATACCCCTAATGGACTTTGGCTAACGCGAGCCGATGTCCATCGAAATTTTCGGCTATCCTTGAACGAAAGTTAAACAGTGTTGCCGGCAGGCCCACACTATTGGCGTGATGAAACGCGACTAAAAAAACACAATCCGTTTAGCCGCCCGCTTTCGCTACTCGTGTTGGGAATAAGGTACAAGCGACAAATTGGCAATGTCGCACGGTTTTTTCGCTGGGGCAGGGTTACCGACTTAATTTTATTCGCATTTACGGAAGCATTGATATCTTCGAACTGATTCAAAACGCCCCATTTAAATGAACCTATCGTAGTAGTATTATCTTTGGTAAAGAGCTAGTCCGCCCTGGCAAACTAAATAAGCCAAATATGATTTAATGGGTTCTTTTTAAGAAGACTTATCTAGTAACATCATATTAAAAAATATTAAATTACGCCTAGTATTTTAAAAGTTATTTAAACAAAAACGATTTCCAAGGGCGTCCGTTATGTACCTGTATCTCCGTAGGGGAGGGTCCTAGGAAAGAAGTTTATGGGAACTTTTCATAATATTTTTAGGTTTTCTATTAGCTTCCGAGAGATTGCCGACATATTCTGGAACACCCTGTATATCCAAAGTTTTTGAACATTTACTTAAGTTGGAAACAAAAAAATCTTCAATGGCTTGTTTTAATTTTGACAATTTGATTTAAATACTTTTTTGCTTTAAAATGGCATATAAATTAGAACTTTGGAAAATTATTTACAATTTAGTTGGGCGGATGCCCAAATCTGAAATAGTTGGTGTGTTCAAGACACGAAATATTTCACGCCGTACAATTTACTGTACAATAGCTGAATGTGAGCAAGATATACCATGCCTTAATTTACCAGAGAGTGGATCACCCAGAATTTTCCATGAAAGGGCAGATAGATTGGCGAGAATGGCTAAAATTAGGGTGGAAATAAGGACGTGAATATCGCACTTCTAAGGACACAATTTCAAGAGAATTGGTCAGAAATGGTGTAAAATATCGAAAACAAAACATGAAAATCATGCTGTAGATGACATAATGTTTTGACCAGACCGAGCATCATGCTATTATGCACAAGAAACTCAAAATTGGTTAAACGCTCAAAACATACCATTTGTCCAAGAAACAATGACTCCTTACCTCAGATTAGTTCCATCGAAGATTTTTGGGCACTTTGGGCTAAAAAGGTTTACGACGGAGGATGGGAAGCTAAAAATGAGAAGAAATTAAGGCGTAGAATCTGCAGGAAAATTAAAGAGTAGATGTCGAAACCGTCCAAAACATAATGAGGAAGCTCCGCAGGAAATGGCGCCTCTTTGAGGAGCACGGGCACCTTCACTTAATTGGATTTGTCACTTTTGTTATTTATAATACGGTTTATTATTAAATACTGTAAAACTTGCGTTAACGGACACCTTTTTATATCGGCCACCTGTGTTATCGGTCACTTTCAAGCTAACAAAAATCTTCTTTATAGGAAATTCAATAATATAAATACCCTCAGATAATGGACACCCTTATAAAATAGCCACGGCCAGACAAATTTCAATTTTTATAACCTATTTCAGGTAAATCAACCTTTTTATATTGGCCGGAAATTCATTGGGTTAATTTGTATTTTATTATTTTATGATTGTATTCTGCAAATTTTAAAGGTGGAAATACCCAACAATAATATTTATGGCCAGGTTCAAATAGCATGAGTGGCTAAGGGGGGTTATCTTCAAATTATATTTTTAGTTGTGTCTTAAATCAATAAGAATAAAGTTATCGTGTTCGGAATCAAAAAGTGTTTAATCATGTCCCCAAAACGAAAAGGTTTGTCACTAAAGGAAAAAATTGATGTTATCGCTTGAAAAGTACGCTTTGGGTTTGCGAAAACTGGCTGAAAAGTTTGCGGTTGAAAAATTCCAAATAAATAATATCAGAATAAAGCTGAACTAAAACGAATGTTTAAAGAAGGTGTTAATTTAGAACAAAAGAGGAAATTCCCGAAGTCGGGAGGATTGGTAGAAGATCCAGTCCTCTACAATTAAACTGTGAACAATGGTTTTTGGGCTGTTAGGCCGGCGTCGATTGTCTAATTGACTTGACGTTTCGCCAACACGAGCGGTTGGCATCTTCAGAAGTTGCTTCCTGGTTGACTGTATGCGAACTACTGGGCTTTGCGCGGTCGTAGCTCTTATTTATACGTTCGGGAGGCAGTGGGCGGGGCTTCGGTTACTTTCGGTTCCAATCGGCTCCGATCGGTTTTTGTTCGTGAAGGGTGCAATCCTAGCACTCTTAATTATGGATCCATGTTTTGTTGATCTTGACTCTTCCTCTTTCTTATTAAAGTTGTTGCTGTGCTTTTCTATCTCTATGGCTCTCTGTAGAGTCTGGAGTGGTATGCCGATGTGATCGCGAGTACTTGGGTTTCCTCAAACTTATCGATGGTCCGTTGTAAGGGTATGTTCTACTACGGCGGTTTGTCTGTCTGCCCCAAACGACAGTTGGCTTTTGCTCTTTAATCCTTGTGTTGATCGAGCGTTTGTAGTTCCTATGTCACTTCCACATGTGCACGAAATGCGATAAATTCCTGAAGACGAAAGTGGATCTCTTTTGTCTTTGGCCGATCGAAGACATTCTTTGATTTTCCTCGTTGGTTTGTATATTGTTTTTACATTTTTCTTTCGTAGCAATCGACCAATCCTGTCCGTAACCCTCGGAATAAAGGGCAGAAATGCTTTTGACACTGGCTGGAGTTGTTCGTTCTCCACGGGTTTGGTATTTGTTGGTTCCATTCATCTTTTGATTTCTCGCTCTGAATAACCATGCCCTTAAAGCATATGAATATGTGTAAGTTCTGCGTTTAGCGCCTCGGTTCCAGATTCTTCTTGCCCTTTCTGTAGAGTTTTTATACTCCATATTTCTGACAAGGGTGGTGGTTGGAATCCCTATGTAGATAGCGATCTGTATGTGTGGTTTTCTGTATACCTGTGGCCTAATGATCTGCCTTACGCTTAATAATAATCAGGAACCTAGTTTGTTTTGTCCTCGATTTCCATCGTAAACTGTATATTTTCATGGATGCTGTTAATGTGTGTCAGAAATTCTTGCAGTTTATCTTGTCCATGGCTTTATATGGCAAAGTGTTATCAACATATCTATACCAAACTTTTAGCTTGTAAGGGCCTTCTAAACCAGTTGTTCGAACTTTTCCATGAAGAAATTTGCTACTACCGGGCTGAGAGGGCTTCCCATTGCTACTCCTTCCAGTCTGTTCATATATCTTGTTGTCCCATGTAAAAAGTGGTTGTCAAGCAATGTTTGAACAAATTGGAGATATCTTCTGGGAATTGTCATATATATACTCCATTGCATCCTTTAAGGGCACTCTTGTAAGAAGGGATACACATCAAACTTACTAATATATCATTGTCTTCAAGAACTAAGTCTTTAATTTTCGAAATAAAATTGGTCGAATCCTTGACAAAGGAATCAGTCAGTCGTTGTGGTTGCAGAAGTGATAGGTGTTTAGCTAGATCATATGTCGGTTACCGATAGCGCTTACAATGGGACGTAGCGGAATGTTGGCTTTGTGGTTTCTGGCAATCCATAGGTATTGGTATTGCAGCCTCACTTTTACAACCTATTTTTCTTTGTTTGTTCTTCTGAGCTTGACTTCCGAACTAAGGTCTTTGTTGTTCTTATTACGCGTTGTGTTGGATCATTGCGTAATTCTTTATAATGTTTGGGTCAGTAAATCATTTATCTTTGCCTTGTAATCTGCGGTGTTTATTACGACAGTGGCGTTTCCCTTATCTGCTGGCAAAACTAGGATACTGTCATCTTTGTTCAGATCTTGAATAGCTCTTAACTCCTTATGCTTCAGGTTACTCTTGGGTGGTTTGGCCTTTTGTAAAATTCTTGCCGATTCAGTGCGTAGTTCCTGAGCTGTTTCTTCTGGCAGAGATCTTAGTGCGGATTCAAGATTTGCGATAATGTCTTCCTTTGGCACATCTTTTGGAGTTATATATATGAAGATATATATGAAGATGCCAACCGCTCGTGTTGGCGAAACGTCAAGTCAATTAGACAATCGACGCCGGCCTAACAACCCAAAAACCATTGAAACATCCTCTACGATTGATTTTACAAAGCAAGAAATAAAAATCTTTCAATATCTCGACTGTTAGTTAAACAAAAAGCACTTGG
>JAHBCN010012004.1:0-27615 GCA_019359885.1 Listronotus oregonensis
GGGAAATATTAGTTTGTCGTAAAGAGTGTATATAAAAGTGACGTAAATAATTAAATAAATAAATAAATAAACCTAGCAGGATTCGAACCACCTAGCGCCTCGTCCTGATCCCAACGCCTTAAACCCTGCGGCCACCGGGGCATATTAAATAGTATTGGTTAAATTGCGTATAGTAGAAGAGATATAAATAATTAGGAATCTTAGGCTACTACTATTTTAGAGCACTGTGCATGTGTTAAAAAATGGCGGCTGTCAGATTATCATGGTCAATTGTTAAACAATTTATGGTTCACCGGTAAATAATATCAAAACGAGGGTGTATAACACATATTATGGGGATAGTTACATAATCATTGAAATTAAAATTTTTTCAAATATTATATCACTCCGTGCAGTATAATTTGAATAAGTCCAAAGGGTAATAATTTGTTTTTAAGCCGTGGGTATTAAGTGAACATCATATAGCGAACCGGCAACAACGCAAATTTTCATAAATAAAGTAAAGCGACAACAGGCGGTCGTCAAGGGGAAATAGTGGTTTTATATCCTAAATGAATACTAAAAACATCATACAGCAGAAAAAGATTATCAATTTTCATATTATCATTTGGGTTTTAAAATTCCATAAACATATATATTTGTCTAATAAGCGCCAGGTTAAATAATCGCGTAAATTAAAAATCCCACGCTTCTAGCAAAGCAATCTGTGGTAAATAAAAATGAATAATTGGTTCACGTAAACTAAGAGCCCGGCTAATATTTTAAAAATTGACTCGCTACCCCTATAAATTATATTTAAATATATTCCTTAGGCCCTAATGTACCATTAATCAAAAAATCATAAATTTTGCATTGACAGAAACCACCCTATTTAATTTTTAAGTCTAACTTTTATGTTATAATTAATAAAAAATCGCAAATTGCATCAAAAACACACATGTTGAATATTACAAAGCGCTCGGGCAATATTTCCAAAATTAGGGTTGCTACCAACATAAATTATAGTAAAATATATACTTAACGCCCCAATGTATCATTTAAACAAAGAGATGTAAATATTTTATGTACAGAAACTGATATATTTACTATTTAAGTCCGTCTAATAAGCAATCAGATAAAAATGAATTTGTCTTATGCACTAAATTTTGGCGCTCGGGCAATATTTTCAAAATTAGGGTTGCTACCCGCATAAATTGTAGTAAAATATATACTTAGCACCCCAATTATCATTTAAACAAAAAACCGCAAATATTGCATGTACTGAAACCGATTCATTTAATCTGATCGCAACTTTAAGCGCTTAAATAGGTTGTAGATGTTTAATTTTTAACTAATCAAAATTTTATTTTTATCAGGTAAATACAGAGTCACATTTCAAAGCCAATCCAGCGTCCAAGGTAAGTATAAATTAATTGTGTGAATTAATAAAAAAAGCACTTACCCGTCCGGTATATACCCTGGGTGGATGACGTAGATAGTTGTTAACAAACCGCCTAGAAAAATAAATTTCTCTAAAAATTTACAGCAAAAATCGTTTGGTTAAAACTTATGCCTATTGTTAATTACGCCTTGTTGAATTATTCAGAACAAACAATAGTTGCGAGAGAGAGAGAGAGAGAGAGAGAGATATGATTTTAAAACACATATATTTACCCCGCACATCCTACCTGTTTTTGTATTTGTAAAATAACAACATGCTGATAAAAAATACCTAAAATAATCTAATAAAGCTGTTGGCGACAGAGATTGTAAAAATTAATCTAAAAGTACAGCACCAAAGGAAAAAATTATATTTTACCAAATGCATCTGCTACTACGGACCAATCAGCAGGCGGGGAGTGTGTGCGAAAAATGTCATAAATCAAAAAATCCCTAAAATAATAATAATAATACAAAGTACCAAGCAATAAATCAATAATATATTTTTGGTAAGTTTTTGCTTTTTGATTTAACGTTTCGCGGTATAGTGTTTTATTTTTTTATTTCAGAGCGCAAAATGTTTAGGTGTAATAGTTGCAACAATAATTTTAGATTTTATTTTACTGAGGACCATATTTTTTCAACAATTACTTTGGTCTATAATGATTCGTTCTTAGATGGACTTCAAAAAAGGGCGCTAGGGCTTTATACAGATAACCTATACATCGACGATTTTTTAGAAAAATTCTCCATTAACCCGTGGTTTTATAAGGAAAGCCAAGAACTAAAGGAAATTATTTATAGTTGCAAAAAATGCTCGATAATGTACGCGGATGACAGGTAATAATTTTTTAATTTTTTAATTAAAAAGTGCAAATTTGAAAATTTACTTGACTATTTTAATTTTATTAGTGAAAATTTACGCAACCCGCAGGGTGTTTTTTTACTTTATATTTATATATGCTTTTACGTGGTAATTAATAATAGTAATTAAAAAGCGCAAATTTGAAATTTTACTTGGCTATTTTATTAGTATATGTATCCCGCAGGGTGTTTTTTACTTTATATTTATACATTTTTACACGACAAAATAATAGCAATTAAAGAGCGCAAAGTTGAAATTAAATTTAATGGCGTTTCAGCAGCAGCAGTTTGTCGCGCGCTCTAATGCAGGTGAAAAAATACGAGGATATTGAAAAAGTTTTTATTTAATAATTTTAAATTTATTATTTACAACGTCATTTAATAATATTTTTAGCTGTTCTAAGATACTTAAATTAGGACAAGAGATGCCAAAGAAATTAAGATCTATTTTTCCTGTACGTTCTAAAGACTCTGTAAATTCATTGTATTCAAAATACATTCCATTTTGTATAAAATAGATTCGGCCATTTGTATATCTAAATACACCGTCAATTTTGGAGGGAATTCCTAAAAATAATTCAGATATAATATGTGTTTCCTGAGGCCTAAATGTACATTCATTTAAGGTCCAAACCATATTTTCGCCTATAAATAAATAGGTTTTCCCCTTATTTGTATTAACAATGCCTTGTACATTGATATCAGCCGTACTAATAGCCGTTGTATAGTCTTTCTTTATCAACTCAAAGGAGCCATATTTGAAAAAGTACAATATATCTATTCTTTTAACACTGCGTTGGCGTATTAGATTATTACGACTTAGCCATTGGCGATTAAAGGTATGAGGCCAGAAGGGCTTTGTTTAACTGTATATTTGAAAAAAATAAATAAACAAGATGCAATTATACAAATTTTTTATCTTTCTACCATAAATGCGTTTCCAACTCAGAAATATTACGAGTATTAAACTGCTATTTTCATAAAACAACCGCAATGGGAAATTAGAAGATTATTCGCGTATTTCCAAATAACAGCACTGTATTTCCAAATAACAGCCCTGTTTTTCCAAATAACAGCACTGTTTTTCAAATAACAGCCCTGTATTTCCAAAATAACGGCACTGTATTTTCAAATGACGGCACCGCTTTTTTAAATAACGGCACCGTTTTTCTAATAACGGCACTGTATTTTCAAATAACGGCACCGTTTTTCAAAAACGGCACTGTATTTTCAAATAACGGCACTGTTTTTCCAAAAACGGCACTGTATTTTCAAATAACGGCACCGTTTTCAATAACGGCACTGTATTTCAAATAACGGCACCGTTTTTCAAAAACGGCACTGTTTTTAAATAACGGCACTGTATTTTCCAATAACGGCACTGTATTTTCAAATAACGGCACTGTATTTTCAAATAACAGCACTGTATTTATTTTTCAAAGCGGTTTGTTAACAACTATCTACGTCATCCACCCAGGGTATATACCGGACGAGTAAGTGTTTTATTAATTCACAAATTAATTTATACTTACCTTGGACGCTGGATTGGCTTTGAAATGTGACTCTGTATTTACCTGATAAAAATAAAATTTTGATTAGTTAAAAATTAAACATCTACAACCTATTTAAGCGCTTAAAGTTGCGATCAGATTAAATGAATCGGTTTCAGTACATGCAATATTTGCGGTTTTTTGTTTAAATGATAAATTGGGGTGCTAAGTATATATTTTACTACAATTTATGCGGGTAGCAACCCTAATTTTGAAAATATTGCCCGAGCGCCAAAAGTTAGTGCATAAGACAAATTCATTTTTATCTGATTGCTTATTAGACGGACTTAAATAGTAAATATATCAGTTTCTGTACAAAACAATATTTACATCTCTTTGTTTAAATGATACATTGGGGCGTTAAGTATATATTTTACTATAATTTATGTTGGTAGCAACCCTAATTTTGGAAATATTGCCCGAGCGCTTTGTAATATTCAACATGTGTGTTTTTGATGCAATTTGCGATTTTTTATTAATTATAACATAAAAGTTAGACTTAAAATTAAATAGGGCGGTTTCTGTCAATGCAAAATTTATGATTTTTTGATTAATGGTACATTGGGGCCCCTAAGGAATATATTTAAATATAATTTATAGGGGTAGCGAGTCAATTTTTAAAATATTAGCCGGGCTCTTAGTTTACGTGAACCAATTATTCATTTTTATTTACCACAGATTGCTTTGCTAGAAGCGTGGGATTTTTAATTTACGCGATTATTTAACCTGGCGCTTATTAGACAAATATATATGTTTATGGAATTTTAAAACCCAAATAATAATATGAAAATTGATAATCTTTTTCTGCTGTATGATGTTTTTAGTATTCATTTAGGATATAAAACCACTATTTCCCCTTGACGACCGCCTGTTGTCGCTTTACTTTATTTATGAAAATTTGCGTTGTTGCCGGTTCGCTATATGATGTTCACTTAATACCCACGGCTTAAAAACAAATTATTACCCTTTGGACTTATTCAAATTATACTGCACGGGGTGATATAATATTTGAAAAAAATTTAATTTCAATGATTATGTAACTATCCCCATAATATGTGTTATACACCCTCGTTTTGATATTATTTACCGGTGAACCATAAATTGTTTAACAATTGACCATGATAATCTGACAGCCGCCATTTTTTAACACATGCACAGTGCTCTAAAATAGTAGTAGCCTAAGATTCCTAATTATTTATATCTCTTCTACTATACGCAATTTAACCAATACTATTTAATATGCCCCGGTGGCCGCAGGGTTTAAGGCGTTGGGATCAGGACGAGGCGCTAGGTGGTTCGAATCCTGCTAGGTTATTATTTATTTATTTATTTAATTATTTACGTCACTTCTACTATACATCTCTTTCACGACAATATCTAATATTCTCCCGTGGTGCAATGGTAGTGCAGTGGACTTTCAAGCGATAGGACGGCGGTTCGAATCCTGCTAGGTTATTTATTTGAAGATATTTATTTAAAATTTAATTATTTTTAAATTGAACCCTGTCTTTTTACCCATGATGACCGTTTCAGATAAAAAAATAAAATGACCCTGGTTTTATGGGTTAGGTGGGTACTAATGGCTTTACAAAAACTACCGCTATTTAAAATCATCCTCTATTTTGAGTAGGGGTTGAAGATGGTCATAAAATTGTGTTTTAGGGGCTGAAATTTCTCCCATAAGAAATACATGGGAAAAAATACCCTTATTGCTCTCATACGCACATAGCATATCTACTTATGATTCCTGGATTATCATTTTACAAGTAAGTACAAACTATGCTTGTACCATTCTATCGCCAATAATAAACACAACCATGTTGGCCGCAGCTCTCGATTGCGTTTATGAAAGAAATGCTCTCTCTATCTATGCTGTCAGCGCATTAGTTTTAGACGTAGCTGTTCCCCAGACAGACATAAAAACATTATTTTTGTATATAAATATAATATATTTTATGTAGTATGTGTTAAATTAAAAGTTAATTAAAACTAACCTCAACACATAAAATAGGTAGGTACTCAGTTATCCTAGAGACAAGAAGGGTGTGTTGGGTATGTAATTTATTTGGACGAAAATTGTGGACAGCACTTGGTCTAATTTTAGGTCTCAGTTCCTTAAAAGGCCGAGATTTTTAGATAGGAACATAAGTGTTTCTTGGTGGCTTAATAAAGAAACGGCCTTGAACTTCTTATTAAATTTTAGTGGATTTCGCATGATTCTACAACTTTCAACTCAAATATTATATACGCATTCTAATTACGATTCAAGTGGTACTCGCACACAAAAAAACACAGAATAAATTACAGAATAGAGCCTCTGGACTGAAATGGTTCTTTAGGGTAAGTAAACCAAAGAATGTGTTTTAATAGAAAAATTTAAGCGCAGTGGGTATTTCTCATAATTTTTTTTCTGCTTTGTTTGTAGTTATGATAAAAACTGAAAAAGTCACTTATTCCAACCCTGTAAAAAATAAAATCTTATGGTACACGTATGGGAAAAAATGTTAATTATTCTTGTCACTTTTACCAGAGATAACTTTTTCTAACGAACCTAATTACTAAATCAAACTTAAGGTCGACAGCTCTTTCTTCGTGAACTTCAAATTACATCATTCCGCGATTTATGCTGAATGATTTTTTAAGGTAACAATGGGTAATCGTGCAAAACTGGGTTAAGTTCGTAAAAACCCATTAAGGACAAGTTTTAATAGGAAAAAACAGTACCGTAGATCCGCGTTGGTACCTATTTTATTGTTAGGGTGTGTGGTTGCAAGGACTTCTTTAATCGGCTTGCTATTTGCTACTTAATGCATTTATATGTTGATCGAGGGATAAAAATTGTGCAACAAATGATAGATTTATGATTGGATTAGAGTTGTCGTGATGTTAATAGTTTATAAAATAAGAACCTGCTTTTCAGAATTTTATAGGTAAACCAGAGAGATTTTTTTTAACTAAAATAATTATTTTTCTAAATTAAGCATGGTAATTCTTTTGCATAAAAACAATCCAACGCAGAGAAAGCACAGTTTACAGAGCAAAATATAAGCTGTTTTAATAGCTAATATTTAACAGCAAACCACCAGTACTACCTTGCAACGTTGTACATAGATTAACAAAAATCTGTACAAAAGTTCGTCTTTTCCTGTTTCCTATATGGAAAAACCTTAAAAAAAACATTTTTTATAAGTTATAAAAATGTTAAGCAACATAACTTATGGCTTGCTTTGACCCCACATTAACCTGCTTCAACAGAGAGAACGCGCATTCATGTTCGGAGCCGTTTTCACAATTTTCGCCAAATTCATATGAAAATCGAAGATACACAAGTTGTAAAGAAAAAATTAAAGTGTAATAATTTATTTACCAAATTCAAATCGGATAATTACAGTTAATACGCCGAGTTGTCCAAAATGTCACTGCAAAATATTTCCTTTGTCATCCTGAGAAAACTACTCCTCGCACAGCATCCACCTTTAGCCGGTCTTTAACTTTTAAAAGGTCCAACTTATGAATTAAAAAAAAATAGTCAATTTTAGCGGTCTTGCGACTTTCCTCCGAGGAAAATGCACTGATAATTAAAAAAAAATGAACAGAGGTCCTGTTAAAAGCATCGCGATTAAATTTCATTTAAGTCAATATTTTTACTCTTATTTTTGGTGTTTTTATATAAAAAACAGAAAAAAGCTAATTTTTGTACAGATTTTGGTTATTTATATTCTATGCACTAAAGGATTTCCAATCCGGTATTGCGGGATCCCGTAATTCCCAATCCTAGGATTGAGGTATGGTAATCTCGAAAATCCCGATTTTTTTAAATGATCAAATTTTAATCTGTTCTTGATGGTTCCCGTGAAAAATGTATTTCTTTACATTACATTTACTTATGATACAAATACATATCGCCAGTGAAAACCTAAGAAAGTATCGAATGCTTATGAAGACACGCCGACTGAGATTTTACTCGTAAAACAAATACTTCAAGGCTCTGTTACCACTAAACCTAATTGGCAAAGATCAAAAAATCCAAAAGGTCGTCTTAATGCTATTAACGTAATTTAAAAAAAAATCACTGGGCATGAAGGATTAAGAAGTTTATATTTGCAACAGTATTACTAAAAAAATAAAAACAATCGGATCTGCATAATAACAGACAGCCAGTCGTCACTAGGGGCACTTGTAAACCCGAAGGTAACGTCCAAGCTGACATGTGAAAGCCAAAAAGAACTTTAAGTCCTGGGAAAACGCAATAGGGTAACTCTCCTGTGGGCACCAGGACATTCGGGAATAGAAGGCAACGAAAAAGCGGATAAGCTAGCAAGACAGGGGTCATCCACACCATACTTTGGACCAGAACCTGCCTCTTGGAGTGACCAAACCCCAGCACGAGGGCAAACCAGCCTCGGTAGAATAAGATATGAAAAAAGTTTCATAAGGAGCCCATCCAAAAAAACAAAGGAAGAACTACTCAGACAAAGTAGGAAAAGACTTCGCATAACAGTAGGGCTTCTAGGAGGGCACCTAAGAGGACACCTACACAAGATAGGCTCATATAATGAGGACCCAAGTTGCAGAATGTGCGACGATGGCAAAGAAACAGCCTACCATATGCTGTGCGAATGTAAAGCGTTAAATCACAAAAGTCAGGAATTATTTGGGCAACCCAAAATGAGCCCACAAGAATATATCAACCAACCAGTCTCGGGGTTATACAGACTCGTAGAAGGAAGAAGATTAATTGGAAGATTGGTATAAAAGATAATGGGAAATTAGGCACAAAAAGCCAAAGAGGCTGCGCTGCCTCCGATAGTAAATCTGGACAGCTCCCAGGGAAGAAGAAGAACAATATTACAAATATCTACACACAGTTCCACCTACAAGTGGAACCTGAAAGAGCCTATTCTTCGGCCGTCATATTTGCGACCAAACTTAGATCAAGCTTAAGTGACTTAACTTTAGATACATTGGTGTTTTAAGGCCATATTTTATTTATACAAACCAAACTTAACCATTTTAAAAGGATTCTTTTTGCTTTTTCATAAAATTTTAAGTGTATCTTGATTTTTTACTTACCTGTCCTATAATACGTAAATGTATAAAAATGTGTTTTATTTTTGTGTTTTTTAATTTTTTCGTATTTCTATTTGGTATTGTTAATGTTATATTTTTTTATAAAAATATTATTAAGGTTGATCCCGCTATCCCGGAATTCCCGGATTTGGTTTTTTAGTCCGGGATTTTAGAACAGGATCCCAAATCCGAAAATTAAACCCTAATGCTTCACTCTTCCTAAGATACCACTGTTAGTTTGTTATTAAATTTTTTAAAATCTTGTGAACTATGCTGTTCGGCCTGCGGAAGACCAATTCTTAATTTAAAAACTCCATCTACTTAAATGAGGTCCATAGTTTACTGTGAACTCCCATGAAGAGTCCACTACAGTCCCTGGATTCCTCCAAGCACTGGGCGATCACACAAGCAACCGTTAGGAAGGAGTATGGTTAGAAGTTAGTGCTAGTGAAATACAGCCTCGAAACGCTGGTCCATGTCTATCCAGGTCCAGCTCTACGAGGGAGTCATATAAAGAAGGAAGGTCGACAATAACCAAGGGCTAACCACGGCATCAAGATACTCGTTAGTAAGCAACCAAGGAAACTTGGGAACTGTCGACACATCTTGAAGATATTGACAAGTAGGGTAATAGTTAAATAGTTACCTTTTTCTGAGTAATAGTAAGGAAGTGACAGGTTAGTATGCGACAATGGCGTACACTGGTTGCATAAAGTGAGGGTTCCCAAATGTTTAATTCAAAAATTTAACAAAATAATGTAGATAAAACATTTAATTACCCCTTCAAATTATTTAATGTATTTCAAAAATTGTTTTAAATATACGTCACTGATGAGCGAAATCACTTTAAAAAAAGGAGTGAAAGAAGTAATATTTTAAGGGATATTTTAATAATTTTACATCTTTTTTACAATTAAAATGGGCTGGTAATATAAAAAAGATTTGTACGGGCGCATAGGAGTTGTGAAAAGAAAAAGCCGAAGAAGGGTTAAGGGGACATATTAAAATAAATTAAATTTTAAAATTTCTATGGTTAAAAAAGTTAAAAATCTTAAAACTAAACTTTAACTATATAGTACGGGATCCGAATTAGAGGCGACCTTCATCCGTCAGCCAACTGGATGTACTATTTTTTATCAAATATAGTATGTAAACAAATGTATTGCGAATGGGTTGCCTACAAAATAATGATCAAGACTATAAATAATTAAAAAAATATTTAAGATGTTTGATATTCCCTGCATAATATCAATTCCATTTTTTTATTCTACATGGCAGTACTGATATACCAATAAAAAAACATTCTTCAATTTCATAAATACATTTTTTTAGTAATTTCTTTAATTTTAAATTTCTAATATTTCCAAAGGCTTTATTTATTAAATTAAAGAAAAAAAATAATCGGATGGCAGATGGGTGAAGGTCGTCCCTAATTTGGGTATTAGACTATTATTTTACGTCGTTATGTTAAAAAAATAAATGGAAGAAGAGAGAAGTAGGTCCTTTTTATACAATAATTTATATGATTAGATCTTATCCACAAAATTATGCTAAAAAGTGTAATTTGTATTGGCAAAAAAAATTTCGGAAAAACATTTTTTCCAATTGTTTCTGCATTACTTCAGAACCATACTCTGTATATTTTAAACACGTAGAAGAAAAATAAAAATATAACAATGAAATCATTAAATTAAATCAATCGTACAATCGTTTTTTCAGCTAGATTTGCAGATCCTTTGATTCGATTTACACGATCTACTTTTAATGGCTGCATCGCAATTTTTAAACAAAACCAATGAATAGATATTTCCATGGCCACATGCCTTCTTAAATCCTTATTTAATCAGTTTTACCTATCTTCGATGCATTGTGCTGTCCGGTACGTGTCGATCTGATTCGTGTTTTCGAAGTTTTTAGAAAACGATATACAGGGTGCTTAATTTAATTAATTTAAAGTAATTTCTTAAGCTAGTGCTCTGAAAGGCACTTTTGCTCTTTTTTTATGAAGCTGGAAGTCATGCTAGAGCTGGATTGCCACAAACTGGATAGATTCAGGGTTTTGTATATGTGTGTTCTGTAGGGTAGTTTTTAAAAAAATCAGTTTCTGAAATTGTTTTATATTTGTTTGGTTAGGTAGATAATCAAATATGTCATGGATGAGTGGATTTGTGCGCCTGTGTGTTTTTGAAAAGAGATTTGCAGATTCTGTGGAATGGAAAGTTTATGGCTTCTAAAAATATACTTGAAAGGATTATATGAGAATTCCACTTTTGATTGCCCTATTGGAAGCTACTTATGAGAGGAATTAAAGTGGTCAATTTCTCACAGCAGAAGCCGTGATGGGCAAGAGAAGGAAGCTTGGTATTGGAAGACTTTTTTTAAGCAGCAACTTAATTACGTCTTCGTGGAATTAACTAAAAAAGGTTTTTGATTCTCCAACCCAAGTTTGGGTGAAAATATTTTTTAAAGGCTTAATAAACCAAATAATAAAGTGAAGGGTACTATTAGCAATACATGAATGTGACTAATCATGTAAGAGAGACGATCGTTAACGTAAAGAAAAAATAGACTTGATGTCGGTACTTAGCCTTGACGAACCACCGCAATAATTTGGTTAAAGCTAGCCATCTACAATAATAGATATACATTGATTAAAAAGAAAACTGGAGAATCACAAAGTTTAGTTGGAAGACTGTAGGAAGAAAGTGTGTTTGTTAAGTAGCGCATCATGCTAGACCTGCTTAAAAGCCTTAGGTAGGTATGTCAAAAGTAGCGATCAGGGATTTACCAGGAACTTAAGGGACTTGTTCCAGTTGTATAACATAAATAAATTATCTGCTGCGAACCTTTTGTGACGAAATCCGTACTGTCTATATTGTATGATTTTGTGTTTTTCTAAATACTATAAACTTTGTGAATTAATGATTTTTTTCATTACTTTGCAAACCACTAACAGAAAAGATATTTATTTATAAGTAAAAAAAAGATTTGGATTTTTTTTTTGAGATAGATTAAACCATGTTCAACATAACGTTACTTCTGCTACATGTGGCCAAGCATTATCCTGACGAAAAGTTGTAAGTTAATAAATTTCAATTGGATTTAATCGTATTTTTTAAATTAACAATTAACACCATCCTTATAGCTTTACAACATTCCGAAGCTGATTGGTTCTTTTGAAAACTCCGCTACTGCAATAAAAACTAAAAATAAATACTTTTACAAAAGAGAATAAACTTGAAAGCTAGTTTGAATGTAGTAAAATAGAAATTTATGCATGTTTTGTCTTTTAATAATCAACTATTTTCAATACCCTGAAGACCTTTCTTTTAGTTACCATTACTTTTTGCAAAGTATTGTAAATTTTGTATTATTTTAGTTAAGAGAAAAATGGAAATAAAGTTGCCAGGCTTTAAATGTTTGGAATGTAGCAAAGCCTATTATATTATAAGCCATTGGGCGCAAGGAAGTTTAAAGGTGTATGGAAGCCCAATACTGTAGAACAAAATTGTCCAGGCGTGCAGGGCAGCGGGAATCGGGGGATTGGCCCCGCGGAGTTTGCGCAATGAATAGTAGGTCAGGGCCGGACTTCCATAATTTTTGTTACTATCTATAAAGTTGACATCATCAAATGTCAAATTCAAGCATTCACTGTTTTTTTATTTTTGCACAAAATTGTTGGTTATTAAACGATACTACCATAGAATATTTAAAATTATTGTGTAATATTGGATTTTATATCATCTGATATAATATGGAAAGAATAGATGGCGCCACTTTACAGCCTTCTATTTAAATGGTCGATATTTTTGGGAGTTTTGTATTTTTACCAAAAATCTTAGTAAATAAATAAAAACACGATTTTTTTAAAAATAAATTTCAAACATTGTATGATAGTTTCATGTACTTATCTTATCACCAATTTTGTGATAAAAGAAGGGCAAGATAGTTTAAATGAGTTTAATCTTATCCTAAGATTGTGGTTGTACATTAAAAAGTGAAAATTTTTATAACTGCTTTTTAAGCATATACTTTTCACTAATAACAAACATTCATGAGACAGAATAACAGTGGTTAATAATGTTTAGTAACCTTTGGTACCTAGGTATCCATTGTAACAGTAACCGTTAAATATTATGTGTCTACAGTATGTCGAGCTTAAAAAGTTGATAATGCAAGTTTAAGAAACCATCTAATTTCTTTTTAAACAAATACAGAAAAAGCAAAAAGGAACTTTAACATAAAATTGTACTTTCTTTTATTCAATTAGAGGGACCTGTATAAATTAAAATTTGCCTGATCCTTTAAAATAATTAAAAGTACTAAATTATTAAATGAAATAAAAGTACCTAAATGTAAACCTTATTTCTTTTTAATAATCCACAGAAATACACAATCATTGTGGAAATCATCTAAAAGATAGTTAAGATTGCCTTACTTTTCTCACTGCTATTTCCTATGAAATTTTCATTTTCTATAATTCATAATTGATATATTATTATTCATTCGGTTACCTAACGTTACGTCTCATAAGAAGCACCTAATTTAAATATAAGAAATACTTACCTAAAGTAAAAAATGCCGGGTATGTTACCCTTAGATTTGCAAGACAAAACCATACAACCTCTAGTCATTTTGTTACGATAATATAAGTAACAAACAATAAACACAAAATTATAGTCACAATTTAATAAACACTAATCATTAAAATAAGAAGGTTTCTATCAATCCAAAAAACTTCTGCAACCACAAAATATTATCACACAAAGCAAAACAATCGAAACTAATACGGCTCTCATAAAAGTATAATGTGTTGCCTAACTACACACTGATTTATCAGTGTGTAAGTAGGCAACACATTAAATTATTTCGTAGAATTTCGTTATTGCGCAAAATCGGCGGGGCCAACTCTGACAGTTATTTTCACACTGGGCTGGACATTTTTTGATCGAATGGGCCATAGCATTGGACTTCCATACACCTTTAAACTTCCTTGATTGGGCGTCGTCAATCTCGGCCCCAAAATAAATATATCTGGTAATATCATTTTAATGCCTTTTCAAAAATGCCCTACTCAGACCGTTGTGCAAAAAAACCTTGGGTCTAATTAGATTATGGGAGTTACCAACAAAGTTTAGTATAGTTAATAGCTATAGAGATAATGGTAAAGGAATTACTTAAATCCAAGGCAAAATTAAGATAAGTAGTAAAATACTACTATAGTAGTAGCGTGTTTCTATTTTTTAAATGAAAAAAAAAACTGTCTGAAATGGCCATTTTTTCTTTGACAGTGAAATATTTTAATTTTTTGTAATTTAATCGCAATGCTGTCAATAGGATTTTTGTAAAGAATCAAAAAACAAACTAAATGGTTTTTTGCTAATCCTTATTGGTACATTTTTTTCAGAGAAAAGTGGAAAAAACCATACAAATTGACAACTTTTTAAAAAATTCATACCTTGGACCTTTTTAAAGTTGGAAAGCTGATCTTCGAAAAAAAGATTATCTATAACATGTTGTTTAAACGGGCTAAAGTCCTGCGCTGTACAATGTATGTTTTTTGTTAAATGGCCAGTGGCGCACCCAAGGGAGGGGGGTTTTGGGGGTTAACCCCCGAAATTCCAGACTAAATTTAAAATTATTTTGCAAATGCAAAAATTTTATATTAATATGTTTTTCCATTATAAAAGTTACCGAAACTATAAATTAACAAGAGTCATGAAATAATATAAAGTTTAATTTTTTGTTTAAATATTTAAACGCAATCCTCAATTAATTTCTACAATGTAATTTAAGAAAAATTAATCTAAAATTCGAGAAATCGCTTAAACCATCACGGAACCTTCACAACATTCAGATATTTTTGCAAATATCAAGGTATTGCTATTTATATTGGTTGTATTGCCTGTCTCTATTCCGGAAGGTCAACGCAGTTTTTCCACTTTGCGTAGACTTAAAAATTATTTAAGAAATAGTTCTTCAGAAAACCGGTTAAATGGTCTTACTCTTTTACATATTTATAGAAACTTAACCCCATGTGTAGAAGATATTTTAAAAAAAATGTTCAAAAGCCTAGAAAGTTAAAACTTAGTTTGGATTAATTTCTCTTATTTTTTTTTAATTTTCTTTTCTTAAACTTAGTTTAACTTGTGTATGCTAGGAACAGCCTAAATGTAGAATTTTATTTTTGTTTACCGATAAGTGCAATATTCTGTTTATGAGAAATATAATTTTTTGTTTAAAATTTGTAGGTATGCAGTAATTTCATAACCCCCCGAAATTTTATCCTGGGTGCGCCCCTGTAAATGGCAGTTTAGATATTTTGGATCGAAAAGGCGCCACCCTGGACATGTATATAAAATTACATTAGAAAAAAAAATTATAAGTTTTTTTTTGAAATTCTGTCAAATAAAGCCATTTTTAAGAGGTTTTAAAAAAATATGTCAATTTCGACAAATAACAGTTTAATCATTTTAGCGAGCGAGTTTGCATGATTTTTATTGAATTTGAAGCAAAAACTGATGAAAAACTCATATTTAATAACAAGAGTGTAAAAATATATTTACAAAAAAAACATACACAGAAACAAGAAATATACCGAATTGTTTCTTATTATCTCAAAAAGGCAAAACAAAGAGCTGTAACCTGCCTATTATACATTTATACGACACATTGATATAATTTTATCATGTGAAATTACCCAATGGAGACCTAAAACCATTTAAATAATCTATTGTTTACAATGAATCATGGGAAGTCTAGTATAAATTATCAGTATATATTATCAAGATTTATCTTCCCGCTTGGTCTCATTGGTGTAGAAATAGAATTTTCATACACTCCTGCATAAAGTTAAGGAAAATAGATCCGTAATTTATCATCAATTGTAATTTTAAACTGCATGATACTCAAAATTTACCACATTTTTAAAATTTTTAATTTTTGAATACATCCCTTAGAAATGCCCTTTGTCGGTATAATATGTCCATCCATATGTAAAAAGGAAAAATGACTACTGACTAAATCACAGAGGAAGTGTCTCTCTGGCTCCTTTGTAGCTTTCATAACGTGACTTTTTGAATGTCAAAATTTAAGTGCGCCCTTAAGAACGCTTTTGTCGTTGTTGTAAATTAAAGAATTATGTCGTTAGGACGTTTTAAAAAATTTAAAAATAGTGCTATATCAGCTATGATGGTTAAAATACCGAAATCGCTCTACTAGTATTGTTAACATTTTTTGCACGAAATACCTATACAGTTCCTTTCTTTATTACAAAAGACATATTTCCTTGGTTTTGTAACAAAATAGTCGTAATTATGGTCAATTTTTAAATTTTCCCAGTTTGTAAAAAAAATAAGATATGACTTTTTTTTTGACAAAGAAAAAATGGAATTTGGAAGTTAGGCTTTTTTATCTAAATACATCATTGAGAGAAAGATAATTATGTAAATATTTTTATAGAAAACTTGAAAAGTTCTGTAAAAAATAAACCTTAACATAAAATAATAGTAAATAATCACAAAGTGTGACTAGAATACGGTTTTTCGCTTATTAACTCTATTAAATGGCACGGATGCAGCTTAGCTGCAAGGATTTATTCATCTGAATATGTTTTAGTAAAGATTAAGAGAATTTACAGGTATTTTTATAAGTGGGCCGTAAAAGATAAATAAGGAATGTGATTATATTTTAAAAGATCTAATAAATCTTTCTTTTGTTTTCTTTAATTTTTGGTCTTTCCATATAAGAACCTACTGCCTGCAGAGTTTTTTCATTCGCCTTCAAATCTTAAAAAAATATTTGAATTCCCCTTTTAATAAACTCCCTCTTAATACATTTAAGACCCCCACGGTACTTTAGTACTTAGGCTTTAAGCCTTCGTGGAGTGTTCCAAGATAAACAAAAATAGGCTGGTCTTAACTTCTGAATGTACATTTTTAAATGAAGTTAAAAAATAGGTTTGTGAGGAATTTTCTATTGATTTTTAAGACTCTAACAGACATTAAACCGAAATATCATACAACCAATAAATTCTAAAGTGACACAGTTAAGAAAGAGAAGTATTACACATTGCTTTACCACTTAAACTACACAACTTTATCTAGCGGACAGTTGGTTAACTTTTAGAATATGTCGCTGGTATAGCGGTAAGTATAAAATTTTAAAAATCCTTTTTGTGTAAAAAGTAAAAAATCAGGGTATTTTGATTAATGACTTTGATTTTGCGGGAGTGCTATACGTTATATTAACTTTTTCTATTTATGTATTCTAAGTAACACATCAATTTACTGTAAAATCGTAGGCAATACCTCACAATTAGCGATCTACTTATAAAAATATAAATCAACAAAGGATACATAGTCGCCAAGATCCTTTTGTGAGTCCTTATTTTTTCTAGGTCCGCCAATGACAATAGCCTGCCTGCACCGACAAATATCGATATCCATATTCGCTATAATATATAACCAATGCACTACAACTACTTTAATGTTAATTGTGCATTGTTTGGCAAATTATACGTTCAATTTGATTTGTTTGTTTCTGCTCGAGTCAGTTGCTCCAGGAAGAAACTCAATCGTTTCGTGCCCGTGTAGAGTACACATATAAAATTCAATGACTCAGCCATTATGAAGGATTTTTTTCTGATTTATTAAAATAACAAGAGTTCCGTTATAAAATGGGTCAAGTAACAATGCTTTTATGTAATCCTTATGTGTTTTTATTTTTTTTACATTGTATTAGACTCTATCTAGGCGTACGGTAGTGCGCCAGGCCAAGTTACGGCCTGACACACGCAGTGAGTATATTACACAAAAGAGGTTAGTATGTAAAGTCACACAAGTGTTCTAATTTCCTGTAAAATTGAGAAAGGTATGTCAAGTGGTTGTTGAGATATTCGATTTTGAAAATAGCCCAATTTACTACTGACTGACTCACTCACTCACCGACTCATCAATATCATGGGACACGCTTTCAAGGGGTAAAACTTGAAATTTGGCATGTAAGTAGGGTAAGTCAGGAAACACCCTTAAACAGTGCGTATATTTAGGGATATTTTAGAAGGTAGTCTGACTGAACATGAGTTTCCAAGGTCGTGTAAAATACACACTGCCTTCGTCAGGCTAGCAGGACCTGCGTGAATGTGGCAAAAATGACTCACAGCCATTTATTGTTTCGATGAGTTTTGGTTAGTTAAATGAATATTTTCCCCGATAAAGGTAAATCTAAGTGTGGGCGACTTTCTGGTGTCGCCTCTACCCTGTACGATAAAAATATTAAGATGAATAATTTTTGTAGCTTTTACCATGCGGTTAAGTAGAGGCTTTACCCTAATTGTTACCATGCATAAGTAGGTACAGTACATTTCACAATAATTGTTGATTTCTCGTTTTACCTGCTACTGTTAGTTGTAAACTCAATAAACTTTGGGTACCCGCATGTAGATCCGGACTTAAAATTTCCTTTATTTATTATTGTACCTACTTTTTGTTATATTATGTAGGTTAAAGGCAAATTGCAGGTGTTAATTATAAAGCAGAGTCTTTTCATCTTAGTTTATCAGTCGTTTGGAGTTTGTCAAGGTATTTTCGTGTGTTTTATTGAGCATCCAAAATAACTAACCTAAACTATTGATATTAATAGGTAATCAGGAACTGTACCCTTTCAAAAGGTGCAGTGCCTACACAATAAATATTTGTGAGGTAACTTATTTATGGCTGGGTTTTCCACTGAGGGTTGTCATTTAAATTTTATTGCGGTCAAGAAATCAAAGAATTATTCTGGAATGTACCATATCCAAAAAAGGAGCAGTGGGCAGTTCGTGTTATTATAATATAGGTAATAAAATGAACTCTTATTAGGACACCAAGACAGTGTGCAACTCATGCACGTCCATCTGTTTTACAGGATTGCTGTTAAATTAAAGTACCAAAAATCTTGTTCACTTTACTGCTTTAAAAACACAATCTGTCGGGCGAAAAAAGTCCCAGTATTTACTTATGAACGTCCAAATTCTTTGAGGTAAAGAGTCACCTGACTTAAATAAAAATGCTTTTTTAAATCATTTTTTGTTTATAATAACATTTTTTAAATGTTTTAAATTTATTTTTTACTTCTTCTTACTTATCCCTTGTATGACCCATACTAAAAAAAACTTTTACTTCGATCAGTATTAAAACACCAATTCCGCTGCCAAAAACGATTAAAGATACTCAATATTACAAAGAACTCTTTCTCACGTCACTCACAATCAACTGTCCTGCTCTTTAAAACGGCTCTTTCTCTAACTTTGACACGATCTTAATCAAAGTTAATGAAATAAAGAAAGTCTCACAAAGAATGGATAGATAGAACATGGTCATAAGCCATTATGTCTCATGGTCTATTATTATTTCATCGGCATGATTCACGCCGGTATGGTCACGGAGGAAGCGTGTAGTAAAAAATCACAAGATCAATTAGAAATCTACACAAGAAGAATGACCGCGTCAATCATGTGAAATCTCTGACACAATTTTAAGCTCTAGAATCGTTATTTTTAATGTTTAGACACGATTTATGTGTGTCGTCCCCCCCGTTAACTTTTGATCGGAACAAGGTAAAAGAGTATCACTAAAACCACTTTTTGGCATAAAAGTGATTGTGATCACGTGGTCTCGTGCCAACAGGCGCTATCAGTTTTTTTTTCAAATGGAAAAGGAGCATCATGTAGCACACCGTTTAAAGGCCTTCGATTCTCTACTCAACACCGCTTTGTTTTCAAAAACAAAGCGGTGTTGAGTAACACCGCTTTGTTTTTGAAAATCGGCCTAACCAATTTAATTTCAACATTTTACAAAAATAATAAATAAATAATTGCAATCGAACCTTAACTCCTTTACTAAATTTATTCAACAGGTAACTCCATCGTGCTAAAAAATGTTGAATATTCGTTATATTTATTTAGTTTAGTAAAATAAATACTATAATAATTAAAAATATATTAATTTTTTTTTATAAAAAAAAATTCTTAGCTTATTGACATACTAAAAATAAAAATAAAATAAATACTTTAATTATTTTGCAGAAAAATATTATAACCATCTTAATGTTAGTCGGCTTCTGGCATGAATCCTATCTGTTACTATTTACTTTGACGGCCTTTTGAGTCTTTTTATTATTTTAAAATGCCTCTTTCTCGTACTTTAAAAAAAACCGAAGCAATTTTAATTTATGCTGAAGCTGGGCGAAACTACAACGAAGCAGAAAGATTATTTAATTAACGGTTTCCTGATAATCTAATATCTCGAACTTAGTTGAGAGAATTAGTCAAAAGGTTTCAAAGGACTGGTTGCGTAACGGGGAAAAAAGGATCAGGAAGAAAATATGTCTCAGAAGAAAAACAAATTGAAATTCTGAGATCAGTTTTTAATAATCCGCAACAAGCAACGAAAACGGTAGCCGCGGATTGTGGGATATCAAATGCTATTGTGAGAAAATATTTAAGAAAACACAAATTTTACATATATAAATTAATAATGTTGCACCAATTAACGGAAGACGACCTTGACAGAAGACTGCAGTTTTGTGGAATGGAACCGTGAATAAGCAAAAGACGTGTCTCGAGAGCGTCACTCTCAAACTCTAGAAAAGGTATTTTGGGTAATCAAATGATAGGTCCAATATTAATGAAGGAAAATTTAACCAGACAACGGTATTTAGATATGCTTCAAAATCTTATCCACCACTTGATTGAAGAAGTAGTCCATGGAAACCCAAATTAATTTAACATGAATGTTACATTCCAAGAAGATAGTGGACCCCCTTACTACAACAGACATGTCCAATGGCTTGACGAAAATTATCCGGAACGTTGGATAGACAGACGTGGCCCCTTAAAATGGCCGGGAAGGTCACCTGATATGACACCCCTGGACTTTTTTTTGTGTGGGGTATATCACGCAGCTAGAGTCAATACAGGAACTTAAAAATAAAATAGGAGATGAATGTAGCAGTATCACCCAGGAAATTTTAAAAAATGTTAGGAATGAATTCCGAAACTAACTTTTTTATTGCTAAGAAGTGAACAGTAAACATTCTAAGCAATTGTTAAATCGTTACAAGGTAAGTAAAGTTCTGTTGCAATTAATAGTTTCTTTTTAATTTTCTTATTGTTAGTGGCCTTAAAGCTTTTGACCAGGGTTGGCATAATATGGTCTTTCTTTCATAGTTTTGCTGATGATAGTACCCTTTACTCTAATAGTCAGTTTCTTAAGCCCAATTTGGAAAACAAGCGCTAAGTAAAGAAGAAAATACCTTTTTCACAGAGCTTTGAACTAGTGTTGATTGATGCACCAAAAATCTTGTTCAGTCTTAAAAACACAATCATGTCTGCCACTACGCATCCTTTACTTATGAGCGGCCAAGTTCTGCCTGCGAGAGTTATTTTAATTGGCACAAACCCATTATATCCACAGCCACAGCAGCTTCAAAAACGCTCAGATTCGTCTTCCTATCAAGCAGGTATTTCTTTCCATCTATATTTCTTCATAACATTGAATGACCGACAAAATTGGAAAAACAAGTTTTTCGTGATCTAGGGATCCCAAAACTCTAATATCTGCGGCAATCTCGAAGTGCGGTTTTATTTTATTTTATTTCATACTTTTGTCTTGCAAAAGAAGTAAAAAAAATAACAAAAATGTTCGTGCAGTCTTATGAAACGAAATTACCAAACGTGCTTGATTTCATTCTAAGTGAATTTATACATAAAAACAAAAATTCTGGTAGGAGACTTGTAAAGTTTATATACCGTTACGTTTTTCTGTCGGCAACGCTTAATATATTTCTACAATTTACTGAATTTCTTTTATTAACTCAGTGATGGGAAAATATTTTGGACAGAAATAAAAATTTTACAATTGTAATATAATTTTTAAAAAAGCGGTTTATTATAACAATTTTGTTTTAATAACGTCATCTCTATAAACTCCTCTAGGAACTTCTTTATTAAAAATTTAATTGATTTGGTCGTTATTTGATGGAACTTCAAAATCACCGAATTTAATAAAATGAAGCACTTTTTAAAATTCCAGCGCTCTTAACAACTTTTGACATATGTTTAGCTAACCATGAAGCTTCTTAGACTAGTAATTTAAACTAATACAAAAAATACACATTAAGAACGTTGACGGTAGTAAAGTTCCTTCCCATTTTAAGAGGCTAGCGGCCTGTCCTACCAATAAAAAAAACAGCAAAAAAAAGAAGCATCGCCTACAATAAAACGATTATAGGCACGTGACTAACCTCGCTTAAACCTTTAAAACGATTAATGGAAGTTGGACGAACAGAGTCGTACTCTAAGCCTCAATTTAGTGCTCGCGGTTCACACTGACATCGGTCCGATCGATAAAACGTATCTATAAAAGTGTATGATCAACAACAGTGCAAAACGGGTAGCAGTATATCAGCTCTGCACTATAGTTGATCATACACTTCCATTGATATAGCTACATTCGACCGACGTCAGTGCTGACCATCCATCGAGAACTAAATCCAGGCTACAACACCTTTTTGCCAAACAATATTAAATAAAAAGTGGTCTATATTTTTCTATTTTTGCTGATATTTAGAAAATATTAATATTTTATTAAATATTTATGTATATATTATGGTGTTTTATATTTTAAGTAATCCTTTATCAGTAAAATAACCATCACGTTCGTCAGATCTAAATCTAAATTTGCCTTTTCCGATTACCCTTTAAATATAATAATAGACTTGATGTAAATTTTAAGTAATTCTGAGACATAAGACAGTATCCAATTTAATTTTTATTATTTTGCAAAATATTGGTCATTGTGCGTGCACATAAGCTTAAGTTTTTTTAATTTAATTTAAATTTACTTCCAACATTTACTTTTGATTCTATTATTATATTTAATTTCTTGTTGGGTGCTCGCCAAAAATTTGTATCTTTATACTTTCCAAGATGGGACCGCTTTGATCATGGTTCAAGGGTATAGAACTAAGTGTGCTCAGATACTATTGACCCCTACAAATTGACAGATCGCTTGAAACAAAATTAAAAAAAAAAAAAAAATTAAAATGCCATATTCGTTTCGATAGCAAGTCAAACCACGTTTCCAAGATGAAATTAATAAAAAAAATATTTTCTTTATTTTGTTTCAGGTGCCAGTTGGTAGGGGTCAATAGTAACTGAGTTCTATACACCGAGACCTGGACCGAAGCGATCCCATCTCGAAAATGGGAATATTTTGCGAGTACCCAAGAAGGACAATATAGAACATATCTACAGTTCACAGAACATTTATTATATTTTTTTTTCTAGAAAAACCTCTTCTTCAATAAAAATTGTTCAAAAGTTAAAACACATTTTAAATACTTTCAGTTAACGGATAAAAATATCTGGGTTGTCCTAACGTTGACGATATAAAAAATCAGCAAACATTTTTAAGAACGACTCCACTTTTATAAACTTCCATTTTTTACAGCCGACCACTGTATCCCTAAAAAATATCCTTTTATAATGTCTGACCAAACAACATTGTAATAAACCAATATGTTTCCAAGAAAGGAGGTGGGTAAAGATCGGTCTTTTTTAAACAAAAGGTCAAAAAACGTGCAAAATGGCAAACATTTAATAAGAATGGCAATCTGTAATCTGAAAGTGAGGAGGGTAAACTAGGCCTCAGTAGGCATGTTGTGCTACCTTCTAAAGGGAACTCCTCACTCAGTACGCCGCACATCCTACTGATTTAAAGTAGGTGACAACGTCGCCAAGGGGAATCCCCTTAATGTCGGCTAAGGAAAGCCAATGACGAGCATAGATCTTCTCTTGGAAAAAGGATGTCCTCCACCGTCTCGTCTTCCTGTTTACAACCTCTACACAGAGGTGTGTCATTTATATCTATTCTAAAGAGGTGTTTTCGCAGTTGATAATGTCTTGTAAGAACGCCCGTGATTAGACGAAGGCTCGCCCTAGGCATTGCCAAGTAATGTTTAGCTGTATCTTTGTCAGAATAGTTCAGTAACTCCCTGGAAAAGTTACAGTTTACTGTTTCATCGCATCGTCTTGTAAACTGCTGATGAGAGTGTCTTTTGATTAGGTCCCTCATGGCAGACCCTGTTAGACCTACGAAAGGTTCGGGTCCAAAAGGTTTGGTCCCGGCAGCCTTCCTGGCCAACGAGTCAGCGATGCAGTTGCCTTGTGAGTGAGCACTTCCTTTGGTCCAGCAGAGGGCAGATCACATTTCTGCTGGAAGCGTCCATAAGGACTCGGTGACATTCTAGTACCAGATCCGAGGTGTAGCGTGGTCTCCTTAGGGCTAGTAGTGTCTGTCTGCAATCCGTATGGATAAGCACGCAGGGCCGGAGCGAACAGCTTCTCATTGGGGGGGGAGGTGATTTTGGCGCCCCTAGCCCAAATTTTAAATTTAGTATACTGCGTCACACGCTTACAGAAAAGCTTTGTTCTCTTACCCACCGACAGGCTGTAGAGAATATATCGCTTTTTTTTGGTCTTTTCACAGAGTAACACATAATGTCACTTTTATGCATTTTTTTACAGTCCGACTTAAGCGGTTCCAAACTTTCCACTCTCTTCCTTCGGTTATTCCCAGAGTGTCCAGACTGGAATCTTCTACACGCAAAAGTTTTCCTTTTCCCAAATCCAATAATATTTAGTCTTGTGTGAATAAACTCCCTCTTATCACACTGAAGACACCCACGCTACGTTAGTATTTAAGCCCAAGTTTTCGTGGACTGTAACAAGATTTAAAAAAATAAAAAATGTTTATCGTTAAACTTATTTATGTTACCTGCATGACGTGAAAATATTTTATTGTACTTTTATACAAATTATAAATTTATACAATATTGTATGACCCTAAAACACAAACAACCAATCTAAATCATGGTATTTTTTTACTTTGCTTGACCCTTGACCAAATTTGGTAGACGGGGGTTTTTGGGGCGCTGATTACGAATCTGAAAAAATATCTTTTCGGCAATGTTTCGTTTTCGAGATATTCATCATCAAAGTTGATTTTTGCACTAAAGTGGTAGACAATATTTTATTAACACCTTTTAAAACCTTGTATTTTTATTTATTTTACACCTTTTTTCCATTAAATTGCGAACTGTCAAGTTCAAAGGCAGCAGACATATTTGCTTACAAAATAACTAGTGTATACATGGTTGCGACCACGTTGGGGTGTGTGAAACTGGATGTTTGCAATTTAATGAAAAAATGTGTAAAATAAATATAAAAACAATTTATTAAAAGGTGTTTGTGAAATATTGTGTGCTAATGTAGTGTAAAAATCAAGAATTCTGTACAAAAAGAAGGAGAAATAGTGTAAATAAGGTTAGTTGGATTTTCAACTTTGATGATGAATATCTCGGAAACGAAACGTTGCCGAAAATATATTTTTTCAGATTCGTAATCAGCGCCCCAAAAAACCCCCGTATACCAAATTTGGTCAAAATTGGAGAGGAGGCATTTACCGTAGATTTTTTTCGACGTTTTATTTTCGAGATATGGATTATTAAATATGATAAATAATTAAATAAACTCATTTTATCATAAATTTGGTGATAAGTACAGTAAACTATCATACAATTTTTGACATTTATCAAAAACGGTCGTGTTTTCATTTTTGGTAAAAATAGAAAACTAATAGAAATATCAATCACTTAAACAGAAGGCTGTGAAGTGTCGCCATCTAATCTTTTCATATTAAAGCACATGATATAAAATCTAATATTACACAATTAAACGCGGTAAAGAAAATTAAATAATTATATTAAATAATTTTAAATATTCTGTAATAGTTTCCTTAAAAACCAAAAATGTTGTACAAAAAATCAGAAAAACAGTGAAAGCGTATTAAGTTTAAATTTGACATTTGTTAACTTTATACCTACATGGTTACAATTATTTATTATAAGTTCGGACCTGACCGTATTATTCATTGCGCATACTCAGCCGGGTTTTTTCCCCTATACCCCCTTGACTTTTTTGCCCTGCATGCGTGGACAAGATTGTTCTACAGCACTGGGCTTTCCTAAATTTTCAAACTTTCTTAAGAACACCAAAAAAATAATAAAAATAAAGAAATAAATTTTCTAAACCATAAACCATATCCCTAAAATTCTAATTTTACTGGTGCAATTTCTACCTATTTTTACATAATCGCATCAAAAATATAGATATGAGGATATGCAGGTATGTGGTCACAAACCTGTATTTTTTTAGTGATTAAATCTATGAGACTTACAGTGTCTTTGTAGTCGTCTGCTAGAACTGACTCATACTTTCTTGTAGAGAAACTCCAATTATTTTTGTTTTTCACGGCGGCTTTTTTAATTTTTGTATTTTATGCATTTTTTTTTTTCTATACAAAAAAAAATGTTTTTATTTTAAAAAGAACCTATTCTTAACTAACCATCACTAACACCAAAGATTGATGCTACTACCTAACACACAACACACAATGAACAAGTATTAGTATTTGCACTGATGCACTTTAAGCAGAACGCAGTGAATATGAAACATAAAACCAATAAAAAAATATTGACAAAAATAATATATAATTTACTGTTAGCTAATAAAGTTTGTCGGTAATCTTATAAGATAAACAAATATATTCCCAAAAGTCCTAATTGCTTAAAATACTTTAATACAGTACCGACAAAGATTCCATTGTTAATATCTGTATCAAAGCCCGTATGTTTACCAGATGTGATAAATCGCCGCCAAAGCTATGAGATTTCGGTGGCGTTAGACAAAACAAGACGCAAAAAATGGCATTGTATACAAAAATAATAGACTTTTAGGGGTTACAACGCGTTAAAGAATAGCAAATATCAATTTTTATGGGATGTTGATGTATTTTTTAAATAGTATTCTTTTATTTTGGGTAATTGCGATTAAAAAAAGTTTTCTCTCAATTTGATGCCCCTTTAAGAGAAAATTTGGCGCCCCCATCGATCACCTATGGGGGGGAGCCTCCCCTCCTTCCTCCCCTGTTCGCTCCGGCCCTGTAAGCACGACTTTATCAGGGATGTTCCTACTGCTAATTTCTTTTGCAGCTATGGTTATGCCTGTGAGCTTAGTTTGGGGCACACTTGCCAACCGGCAAGTTTACTTCAAACTGAGCTCACAGGCACTTTAAAATGGCAAGTTTGAAGGGTTTTTTTGGTAAATTACAACTTTGACTTTTCACTTCAGGAAGAAACCATATTTCTTGATATTGTTGACGCTCTCTACCGGCTTAACAAAGCAAACTAAACTGGCTTAAATCGACCTATTTTAAAGTCGTCAAATTTTTATTTGTATTTTTTGAATACCCAATACATAACTATAGCTTGTGTATTAATTCTCTTATTAATATTCATGCTCCTAATTCCAATCTTATTTTCTCATTCTTTTATGACAAAATTAAGAAAACATTTTAGTAATCCGATTACTTATAATTTCTTCCCAATAATCAATTCGAAAGCTACCGATATGGTTGATGATCTTTGTTGTAGGTAAACTCGGAACCAGCCATTAGTATAAACATGCCGTAAACAACGGATGAGCCTAATGTGGCCTAATGGAATAATTAGCTTCACTAATAACGTCTAAGTGTTGGATTACGACAGCCAAAAATGCGGTTAACATGATTTTTTATCAGGATAGCCTTAAGTAGTCGTATTCTGAAAATTC
>JAHBCN010012005.1:0-27653 GCA_019359885.1 Listronotus oregonensis
TCAAGACTAATAAATAATGGATTTTGTTTACAAATAAAAAGGGGTTTTTGTCCCACCCGAAAGTAAATTAAAAGGGAAAAAAACTTTTTAATTAAAAAACAGAAGCTTTGTTTTAACAGTTACAGTATTCGCAATTCGATCTGAAACAATAAACATAATGTTAATTATATGTGTATGTAACGCATTTACCTAGGCTAAATTACTATGCATATTGCTTTAACCTAACTTTTTCTTTGGTTCAGTTTTAGAAAAAAAAATATTTAAATTATTTAAAATATAGTAGTATTTATTTATAAGTAAACTATTTAGACTTGTAAAAAAGGAAAAAAGAAATATGGGTGTTTAAAATATCTTAGGTCCCAGATTCTTTGGCTTTAAAATGTAAATCTAAAGAGACCAGAACGCCCTAATTTTAAATCAGGGCAAAGGATGTTGGAATAATTTATTTTGGAGATCTTATTAAGAGTGCATTTACGCTACCTTAGCGGTCGGGCCAAAGGACGCGGAGACGGTTGGCGGAGACTAACAAACTCCCACTATCACAATTTTCGTATAGCTGCATTAAAAATGTTATATTTAGGTTTTTCAAAATTTGCTGTATCGATTCGATGTTGTTTCCGATTGCAAGCTTACAGGAGATAACGTTTTTCTGTAACTATTTTTCACCTAAATGACATAAATTATACACCATTTTAAAGGTAAGGAAATAATCTATGCCTCTGCTGTAACGGATTTTTGAAATATGAGTCGACTTAAGGAAAAATAGTATCTAAACATAACCGATTTTAGGGTGACTTTCACTTAATTAAATATTAAAAACTAAACCTAAATTTTAAAAATTATTACTGCAGAAGCCTAGATTTAAGTGTTGGCTTTCATATAGTTTTTAAAAATTATCGATAACTTATACCGTTTTTGAGAAAAACATTTTGCCCTGAACCCCAAGTTGGATCCAATTTTCGCGACGCGAATGGACTTTTAAGTTCCATAATATGACCCTAAAGTTTCGCATCAAATTTTTTATCGATAACGAAATGACAGCTAACATTCAGAAAAAGTCAATGTGTAAGAAATCAGAACCAGAACCAAAACAAGAAATAATTTTACAACTTAGTTGTAATGTAATGTAATAAATAAATAAATACATACGTACAGGGTGCTAACATATCTACTAATAAATTATACAGTAAAGTTTGCTTTTCTAGCCTTTTTAAATGCAAATGTCTTAACAATGTTAGACACATCTATATTTTCTGAAATCTATTTTTTAATACTAATGACGAATAAGTCTAAAAACAATTCTTGCTTCATTGTGGATTATAGATAATTTTTTATTATTTCAAGTTTTGAAAACCTTTTTTTCCTACTAGCTACTGTCACCGGTAATGTAAAGATAATTAGTATAGAAATTACTAAATTTAAAAAGAGATAGATGAGGGCATTTGTGAATAGGTAGTTAATAATACATCCAATGCGTTTATTTCAGAGGAAATGTAGGATGCAACATTATCAATTTTGTGATATAAGTCTTGAGCAAAAATATCTTTTATATTTTTAGATGGATCACATAAGGTATTTTCAAAACCTTTACATTCTTAAGATCTTATTAATTTTTCCGTTTAAAGGAAATCATATAAATTGTTAAGAAAATGAAACAATTTATCATGCTGCTTTATTTGCTCCAACTTTTTTTCCAATTTTAATCATGCAGTGCTCAATATTACAAAGAAAAAATTAATTTTAAATTGGTCAGCTGGGTTTTTAGGAGCCTCGTTTTCACACTTTTAGTCAAATAAATGCTTTTTTGTTTGAGGTCTAACAATATTAATCGAAGGAAACGAAGGGTCGCAATCAATATCATTGGCAGTTTTTTGGCCTCTTATAAAATATCATTAAAACATTTATTTAATCTAATACTAGATAAATGTGTTTTCGTCTGCTCCAAGATTAAAACGATATTAAACAGAAAATTTTGAAAATTCGGTAGTTTACTAGTATTGATAAGAGCAACTCGTCTAAAATAATTTTAAGATGGTGGCACTTCCGGTTGTACCGGAAGTCAATGCTAACTTCCTTCTTTTTAATGAAACACCCTATATATTATTGCATTTTTGGATTCCCCAGAAAATTCTAGATATATTTTGTGTATAATATACTATACCTAAGTCTAACCGTTTTCGAAGTAGCTTGAATTTTATGTCAAAAATGACGTTTGCAGACCCCAATATAAGGAGAAATTTTTCCTATACGGCATACTCTATTATTTAATTTGAGTTGAATTTCTTGTGAAAAGAGGCCCAATTTTGTATATTGAGTGATATTTTGGGTGTAAATTAATACAGGGTGACTAAAAATTAAGTACAAAAATTAACTGATAAAAAACGTAAAAAGTCAATTTTTCCAAATGGAACCCCTACTTTTATATTTTTTTCGTATTTAGCATTAAAAAATAAGGTAACTTTGTATTAGGTGGTCTATTCCGAAAATGTATATTTTTTAAATAATTGACAATTAAACATTTTCTATTGTAAAAGTGTTATACGGCTCTTTAATTTTGTTATTAGTGGGCCATGACGGCGGGACGCGGCGAAAAAAAGGCAGTCGGACGTAGAAACGTCACTATTTAGATTTAACAATTAGTTGTTATTAGATATCAATTATGTCGGGTCGTTTAAACTACACGCACGAAGATTATTTAAATTTGTTCATTATTTACGGTAAATGTAATAAATTGAGCCCATATTAGGTTATTATTAGTAGAAATAATACTGATAAATTTTAAGAAAATCAGTCACAGGGTATTTACACTATTAATTTGTGCGCAAAAATGTTACCTGAATTGTAACTATAATTTTACTAAAATGTATTATATTAAATTATAAAAAATGTTTTATTAACAAAAATTCCATAAAAATGTTTATTAAAATTTGCAAATAAACTTTACTATAATTTTTGTATGTGTAAGACGGCTGCAAAAAAATAAAAATTTTATAAAGTTACATATTTAAATAATCTTCGTGCGTGTAGTTTAAACGACCCGGCATAATTAATTTCTAATAACAACTAATTTTATTGTCAAATCTAAATAGTCCGAATTTCTTTTTTTGTCCCGCCGTCATGGCCCACTAATAACAAAATTAAAGAGCCGTATAGCACTTTTACGATACAAAATGTTAAATTGTCAATTATTTCGAAAACAATACATTTTCGGAATAGACCACTTAATACAAAGTTACCTTATTTTTTAATGCTAAATACGATAAAAATATAAAAGTAGGGGGTTTTCATTTGGAAAATTGACTTTTTACGTTTTTTATCAGTTAATTTTTGTACTTAATTTTTAGTCACCCTGTATTAATTTACACCCAAAATATTTACTCAATATACAAAATTGGGCCTCTTTTTACAAGAAATTCAACTCAAATTAAATAATAGAGTATGCCGTATAGGAAAAATTACTCCTTATATTGGGGTCTGCAAACGTCATTTTTGACATAAAATTCAAGATATGTCGAAAACGGTTAGACTTAGGTATAGCATATTATACACGAAATATATCTATAATTTTCTGGGGAATCCAAAAATGCAATAATATATAGGGTGTTTTATTAAAAATAAGGAAGTTAGCATCGATTTCCGGTACAACCGGAAGTGCCACCATCTTGAAAATATTTTAGACGAGTTGCTCTTATTGATATTAGTAAACTACCAAATTTTCAAAATTTTCCGTTGCTAAGTTTTTGAAAAATCGACCGCGTCGGTTCGTCGTGGGACACCCTGTATAGTGCATCATCGGATTCCTGCATTACTTTTCTTGCAATATTAATTTTTGTTAACACATTTTTTCATGTAATAATAGAACTGGATAAATAGTATTTTCTAGCAAATAAAGATAAATTTTGCATTGAAATTACCAGGTATGAAAAAAAAACCTATTCATGAATTATAAGTGGATTTTCATTTAACCAATACTGACAGTTGCACATTTACAATGCCCTTAAAATAATATAAGCACTTATTCAAAAACAAATATTAAACATATAGTTTTAAATATAATGAATAATCTCGCTGACCATTTCACTGAACTGATTTCGGCTATTAAAATCATCTTTTTACCTACCTATGTTGTTTATGGATTTTCCTGATTGTGTGTGATACACCAGATACGTTGGACTAAGGGACGGATTCATTCCTTCATGACCTAAAACAAGGCACTTCGCACTTCCCTTGTTTTGTGTCCTTAATATACCTTTTATTCATTTCCTACTAGACCAGTAGTGTAAAATTGCAAAATCTAGCCCGTGGATACATTTTTCTCAAGATGACGTCCGTTAAATAAAACCTTCTCTCCGCGTAATACACCATTTTTATACTATTAAAAATTTTTAATCAACACGTTTACAACGCTCTTTAAATTTATGACGAATTGAAATTCAAGACAGAATAATAATAACAATTTCTAAAAAATTATATAAAGGGTATTCCAATAAGAGGTTTCGAATGTTTTTATTTGCTACTCTTCTTATCTCAATTTTTTTTTTGGTAATTCGGATTTTATTGCATTGTGGAATTCAGTACAATTTTAACAATGGAGCGCTATACTGTCGAACAACGTGTTTACATTATAAAAACGTATTTTCCAAATGGGTCTTCGTGAGAGCCACATATCGGCGAATTCGGGATTACTTTGGTGTACACAATCGTCCCTCAGAAGCAACTCTTCGCAAAATAGTGCATAAATTTGAAACTACCGGATCTGTGCAAGATATCAAAACAAAAATATGGGAACGTCCAGCTAGTTTCGTTGAAAATGTTCAGGCTGTTCGGGAAAAAGTAGCTGAAAATCCACAAATGTCTGTTGAAAGACGTTCACAACATTTGGGCATCGGCAGAACTTCAACGTGGCGAATTTTGAAAAAAGATTTAGATCTGCATCCTTATAATATTCAAATTACTCCGGAGCTAAAGCCACACGATCATGGACAACGTCGTGCTTTTGGCAATTGGATCCTACAGAGGAAGGCAGAGGACAATCATTTTTGCAATAAAATCATTTTTAGTGACGAGGCTCACTTCCATTTAAACGGTTACGTAAATAAACAAAATTGTCGTATCTTGGGCAATGAAAATCCTAGACAGATTCACGAAAAGCCAATGCATGCCCAACGTGTAACAGTTTGGTGCGGTTTTTGGGCTGGGGTATAATTGGTCCGTATTTCTTTGAAAATGAAGACGAACAAGCTGTTACAGTAAACGGAGAGCGATACCGAACGATGATTGATGTTTTTTTATGGGATGAGATAATAGAGATGGCGACATGCCATACAGCACGAGAAACATTGGATTTATTGCGTACACGGTTTGAAAGGAGGATTATCTCAAGGAACGGGGACGTAAATTGGCCACCAAGATCTTGCGACTTGACGCCGCTAGATTATTTTTTGTGGGGCTATGTGAAAAGCAAAGCTTACGAAAACAATCCCCTAACCATTCAAGAATAGAAACAAGAAATAACACGAGTAATTCGTGAAATAACTCCAGAAATGTGTTTAGAAGTAATGGAAAATTTCAACAAAAGAATTGTGTGCTGTCAGAGAAGTCGTGGTGGTTATTTAGCAGATATTGTATTCCACGTATAATTGTACACTGTTCAGCTACGCAGTGCCATAAATAAACTTCAAATATGTTATAAAACTTTCATTTTATTCGTTACCAACATTCGAAACCTCTTATTGGAACACCCTTTATAATTTTTAAGCGATGTTATAGGGTCAGATATTACTCGATGAGATTTGCAAAATCAGGTATTTTACCACCTTCCGGCCTTATGTACAATCAAAGGTTAGGCATTCCCTTGTTTGAAGGAATAAGTTACGAGGATACAAATGGCCCACAAGCTGCTTTTTTTGAATCAGAAATTGAGTACAAAAATTTCTTCAGATATTGACTCTAAAGTTGAAATATCCAGTTGTAAAGTTTTTTTTTCCCATACACTGATTGCTATAAAAGGGCGATGTATATTTTGTTTAGATTCGTGATAGCTGTTTTGTCATTTATGAAAATGAAGTTTTTTTCAATTTGAATTATTTTTAAACATTATCTTTTTGTTTTCTGGTTTATTACTGTTTTAGGTATCTTTGTTTTATTATAATTGAAATAAGACTTTCTTATAGTAATAAGTTTGTTTTTATTATTGATATAAAATAGTTTATTTATTTCTATTGTTAAAAATGTAAATATACACCAATCTGTTTAATAATGAGCATTTTCGTTAAAAAATATGCGCCGTGATGAGTCATATTGTATTTTTGGTTTATATGACACTAGTTTTACTAACTTTTAGTTTCTGACCAACCCCAAACATAATTCCAGGGACAATTCTACATGTTAAATTATGAAAAAGTTCATATCAACATAGGTCCGCAAATGCGTCATAAGGTTGCTATGGCGATTCAAAGATGGCACCAGGATATAGGAGATCTATTTTGTATCTCTAGTACCGTTTAAGATGGTGTTTTAAGTTATGCCATATGAAGTACTCTTAATAGTAGATACTTTTCAGTGTTTTTACTAAATTATTTTTTAAATCAGGGGAGTACCGAGAGAGGAGGCCCCGATTTAATTTGTCCACATTTTTATTAAACGCCATATTTCTCCGGTAAACGAATTTTACATACGGTTCAAAAATAAAGTAAATTTGATTATAATTGTGTTAATTACAGTGTAATTAAAAAAATATATTTTCCGCCTTTCAAAAAATGCCGAAATACTCTTTTGCTTGGGCGACTCTTTTTCAACAGGAATACCTTTTTTTGTTATTTATACCGCGAAATCAGATTTTCCAAAGAACACTGCAAAAATATAACGTTTAATAAAAAGGTGAATAAATTAAATCGAGGCCTCCTCTGTCGGCACGCCCCTGATTAAAATAATAATTTAGTAAAAACACTGAAAAGTACCTACTATTAAAGCAATTCATATGCCAAAACTTACAATTAGATGACCATCTAAAACGGTTCCAGAAATATAAAATAAAACCTATTTCCCGGTGCCATCTTTGAATCGCCACAGCGACCTTTTGACGCATTTGCGGAACTATGTTGATATGAACTTTTTTTATAATTTAACAAGTAGAATCACCCCTAGAAGTATTCAGAACGTGATTTCCGGACACCCTGTATATATATTTCAAATTCTGATGAAAGTGTAAAACAATATATCAGTTCTATACATTCATAAAAATTTAAAATCAAAATTTTATGCGTTAAATGGGACTTTTTTATATCGACTTAATAATTAATAAAATATCTGCCTTAAAGACAAACCTGAGGTTGGCAGTTAGCAAAAAAATATATATACATTCAATTTAACTTTACAAAAACTTAAGGTAATATATTAAAATAATAAAAGTTTGCATCATATGGTGCTTACACAAAATTCTACACAAAAAAATTAAATAAATTTAGGCCTTTACTTTTCATTTCTTTGTATTTTGTTATATTTTCTACAATAAACAGCACTTAATCTTAAAGTTTTTAGTTTTTTTTACTCACCCCTGTATATACTTACACTGCTAAAAGTTTAGCGTCAAGCATCAACTTTAATGAAGAATAAAATTTTCTGACAAATTATAAATAAAAAATGTTTTCATCTGTTGCACCCTTAATGGACCAAACTGTATAAATTAATAAACATGTGAACTTTTATTTAAAAGTTTTGATATTTGCCAAAATAACATATTTTAAATTAAAAATAATTTTACCCTGTGTTTCGTTATATATTTTTTAAGTGATTTGAAAACGAGGCTAGACCTACTTAAGAATCCTTGTATGTAAAAAATAAAAATTTAAAAACGACTTTAAACATATTTCTTTTTACATTACCTACTTTAAGGGACGCCTACTTATTCAGACCTACCAGGTTTTGCTATCTTTTAGGGAGATAAAGAAAATATATAGGTAATATCGACAGTAGGCAGGTTTTTTTTAAATAACTGGGAACATTTTTCAGTGGCTGAAGAGAAAAAGAGAAAAGTATTCAGCAGGTTTAGAACAAACATCCCTCTAATAAGAAAAATAACTTTATGTTTTTTAGATTTTACTAGTTAGTAAATGGTTATTTTTTAATGAACACATGGTATAGGCCCTCAATAACTTTAAGTGTAAATATTGACCCAAAAAATTTATAAAATTTTATTAAACCATTATGTATCTTTTTTACAGCCAGATATTAATTAATGTTTTAAAGTTCGTTTACGCAGTACAAAACCTTTCTTACGTCATTAACCAGAAAAAGGTGCTACTGAGACCCTTATAATTAGATAAGATTTCTTTTTCTTTAAAGGCTAAATTTTGCAGAGAGAGTAAATTTACTTTGGATTAAAACCGATTAAAATTCAAAACATCTTTAAGGCATCCTTTTCAGCCTTATGATACTTAACGCCCTTAATTAATTCAAAAGCTGAAGAAAGATCAATGTCAAATAAATTATGATTAAAAAATAATTAAAAAAAAAATAAATTGACATTATTTTTTTAAATTAAGTTATATATTTAGCTTTTTTGATAAAATAATTATTGTTGTACTTTAAGTTAAGTTTTTAGTACTTGTGTGTGTTTTTGTTTTAAGTAGTGAAATACGTAAACTTTTAAAAATTACTTATTATATTTAAAGAAAATCAAATATTGAATTGAGGTGTCCGTTACTTTGTGATAGTTCATTTTTAACTAGTAAATGAGAACACAGTAGTTTAAAGCTTTCAGTTTGATAATGTAGTAGTACTACGAAACTGCAGTCACTGTTTTATAAATTAATTAATATAGTGATAGTAAACAAAGTAAAAACTGTGTTCTCATTTACTAGTTAAAGAAAATCTATTATATTTTAAGTTTGGCGCAATATGTTTGTGCCCTGTCTCTATTAAAAAAAGCAGTGGTAGCTTAAAAAAAATACTAAGTTGGTTATTAAGAAATGGGAAAGTTATGTATTTAAACAGCAATAATTCTGATTAAGCCAAAAGACTGAATATCTACAGATACTGATATAAGTCGATTAGAAATATGATTGGATAGAAAAGATCGAAGTCAAAGTAAAAGACACCAAAAAAAATTGGTTAGCAGCGCGTCATAACCTAGTGCCTTAGGTATGTCAAAAGGAGAGATCTGGGATTTACCAGGGAACATAAGGAACTTGTTCCAGTTGTGTAAAACAAATGAAAGAAAATGTGATGCGAATCTTTTGAAACAAAATCCGTACTTTCTGTTAAGTTATTTTTTTTATTATAACAATAACTTTAAAATTTAAAAATATCTTTTTGCTTAACATCAACTAAAAAAAGGAAAAAGGTATATTGGAATTAGGGATGCGTATATTTTTCTTGACCCTAAATGTGGTTTCGAACATTTTTTGAGGAACAGGCGTAATTCTTAAAAGAGACAAATTACCTGGGTAGAATTGGCAACATTTTGACTAGTAAATCATTTGGCCTTGCGTTTTGAAAATAAAAATAAACGTGTTTTTAGGGTGAGGTGTAAAAAAGTCTCACTGATGGTTTGGGCAAAAAATCAAAGAATAAGTTTTTGCAGATACTAGCCATTCGCTAAAATCACCAAGAACATTTACTTTGACACAGAAAAGCCAAAAAAAGAGTATGAATAACTTTTATTGACAAAAAATTGGAAACCTATGGACGTAAAGGATATTTTTTAATCAAAAATTGTCGGACCTTCTTGATTCGAAGTTAGAAACTTTAGCACAAGCCAGATCCTTGCAACTGTAAATACATACTCTATAATGAACACAAAAAATATAATAGGTTCGTAACCTAAAAAAAGCGGTTACCTGTTTTTTTAGGTTACGAACCTATTTAATTGTTTTGTTTGTTGTTTTAAAGTTTCAGATAGAAAAAGAACGCGCGGTTTCGATGACTAAAGACATAGAAAATAATACTTTCCACGTTACGAACTGATGTATTATAAAAAAATATATAATAACAAAAAAGTGCTCTTTTCTTATGCAATGCAGTAACAAGTTTTGAAAAGATTTAAGCAAAAAAATGAGGTTAAGCTGTCTAAAAAAAATCGTTATAAATTATTTACGAATTATAAAACATTAGACCCAAAAATAAAAAAATAGTTTTTTTTTAATGCTAGGTCAATAAAAATCTTATGTTGGTGTTTTAAAAATATCACATTGAATATTCAAGAATTAAAAAACCGAAATGATGTGTGTAATAGTATATTACATACCGAGACTGGTAAGAAGCCCATTACACACGATTTCTTTTTCTACGACTTTATGTTTAGTTTTTTTATAAATAAAAGCAGAAGATTATGTAAACTTTAAGTAACAATACAAATACTAATACAAACATTTGCGTTTAAGGCGATGCTATTTGTTTCATAGCCAGCTTTACGTAAAATCTATTAAAGTTTTCAAGATTTTGGGGGCTCGGCTAATGCGATTGTGGAACTGCCCTTACGCACAATTTGGCTTCTTACAGTATAGTGTTTGTAATTAGAGATTTACTGATAAAGTATACGGTGTGTAATTAGGTTCTTACTAATATAGGAGTAGAAAAATGTATTTACAAATTAGAAGTTAGCCCTAATTATACACTTGCACCACTGTAGACTCCATGTGATTCCCAAAGTAAATAAAACTATTTAACATATCAATTCGTTCTTTGCAATTTATTGGTTAATTATTTTAATTATGTTAAAATAATAATTTCTTACCGGTCATTTAAAGTAAACCAAGTGTTTTTACTTTCGTAAGATATTAAAAGCATATTTTTATATACATACTGCGTAACACACAAAACGTCATTTAGCTGCTTTTTAATTTAGACTTTTAACATTTGGATCAGAGATATAGTTTATTTGGACCCATACTTTCCGTAAAAAATCCATTTAGTATCATTTCTGGTTTTACCAGAAATAGACCTATATTAAAAATTAAATTTTAAATAATTATTTAAAATCCAGTATCAATTTTTAAGTTGTTCGAAAGAGCAACAAATTATCTTTTTAATAATATATCGCAAGTATACATTTGTTTTCAAGATGACAGCGCCGGTGACATAAATTAAAACCTAAATCAATATACCGGCACTGTGTCGTCATTGATCGAATTTTCGTTAAGCAACCTAATGCAATACCAAATAAATGACTGTTACTTTGAAGTTAATATACAAAAGTGCAATTTCTTATTTAAATTTTTCGAGAAATTTCAAGAAAAAGGCAGCCATGTCAAAGCAGTATTAAAATGTATCTTATTTAGAAATGCATTCAAATTTTTTCACTTTTGATTAAAAACTAATCAGTGCTTCTACTTCTTGCTATTTTAATAGCTTGCTTGACGAAAATTCAAATAATGACGTCATAGTACCGCGATATTGGTTTTAGAAAAAAAATTCTGCTCAGCCATCCTAAAAATAATTGTCTATATTATTGAAATAAAAATTTGTCGGTTTATCATACAACGTAAAACTATACACATAGTTATTTTTACAATTCTCGACATAGGTCTATTTCCGGTAAAACCGGACGTGATAATCAATTGTTTTTTTAAGAAAAGTAAAGGTCTAAATAAACTATGTATTTGGTTCAAATATTAAAACTTTAAACTAAAAAGCAGCTAAATAACGTGCTGGCCAATAAGTTTATTGTCACTCAGTATATATTCACAAATAACGTCTAATTTACTTTAAAAAATACTTGATGTTTGTCATAAACAACGATTTCTTAGGGTCTGTCGGTAAATTAATTTTTAAAATTAAGGATATACAAATAGCAAAAAAATGGTCTTTTAATATAAAAACTTGATCCCTATACCATCAGCAACTTTATAAATAATAAAAACTATATGATAAAATAAATCAATCCTAAAGAATAATATAAAAGTTTTTAAAGTGTAAATATAATTTAAACGAGATATCTTAATTTGCTAACAAAGACCTAAAACATCTTAGGTTTAATACTTGCAGAAACATGTATTAAACTGATATTAAGTCTCATTTATCCAAGTGGTTTATATGTTTATTGGTAGCAAATGTTAAAGGTCAAATAATCATCTGTTTATTCTCGTACCTTATTTTTGAATCTTTAGCATATGTTTTGTGAAATTATTTAAATAAAAAGGATTAAAAATGATAGGATTAAAATTTTAAAGTTCACACTAAATATACTTCTTTTCTGGTTTGTATTTATTAGAATAAAGATATACAATTTTATTTTATTAGCTATTTGTAGGTAGCATGATTTTCAATAATGATAAAGCTAGGTTAAAATAAATGTAATGATCCACAATTTATATATTACTGATTTTTGCTAAACGGCTTTGATTTTAACAAAAAAAACAAAGACAAAAAAATTAGGTCCATCAAGGATATTTAAAGTAAACAGTAAAATATGTCCCAAAGTATTTATAGGTTAAATAGAGCAAACTTTTAAGGAATCAATATCACAACACAGCATAAAAAATCGACTAATATATTTTATTTAATAACACATTAAAACAACCTTCAACATCATGGAATCTTACATAGAGCTGATAAAAGTCAGTAGGTATTCCTTTTAAAATCACAGAAATCCATTAATAAAAATATAAACATTTAGCATATTAAAGGATCAATAAAAAATAATAACCTTTCATTAGTAAGCCTTTTTGGTAAATAATATTATATAAACCTAAAAAATTGCTAACCGGTAATTTGACCATAAATATTTATTACCTACTAACTTTTAACCAGTTCAATATAGGTAAATGTCTGGATATTATTTTGAAGTAATAAATTTAGGTAGAATATATAAATTACAAGTGTCGTAGTATGGTTTTTCAAATTGGCGTATTTTTTTAGTGAGCTTTTGTAAACAGGTCTTTTTTATTTAGCCTTAAGCTGTATTAATTTTTAATATTTAACAATAATTATGATTTTACCAAATAGGCGACAAATCAGAAGTGTGTCCATAGACATATTTCACCAATCTAAAATAATTATTTTAAGTAACTAGAACTCTTATTTCGAAAAAAAATCAATATTTTAAGATAGTAAAATAAAGATTAACAATAAATAAAAGTCAAAAATTGAAGAAAGTAATAGGTAAACAATTTTTCATACAAAATATATGTTTATTACATGTTTTCCCAATCTTCTGTGTCTAAAATGCTACATTTACACGCTTGCCGTGGCCTGGCAAGCGCCGACAAGCTTCAAGCCTTTACAAACGCTTGGATGCCGTTTACACGCATGCAAGTGCGTTAGTGAGTTCCAAGCGCTAACCGCAAACTTCTTTGATTTGTGTTCAAAGATCGACACCTGCCCGGATCGGCAGCAAGCTCTTGCAAGCTCACGAATGCCAAGCCAAACACCTCGTTTACACGCTTGCGTTTTGTGGAGCTTTGTCGCGACTTGCCAAGCGTGTAAACGTAGCATTATGGATCACTTGTCATGTTTTTCGGTTTTGGGTACACCCTTAGTTATTTGATATTAAATTTTTGTAAATTATTTAACTTTAAATGTGTTTTTGACACCTTGCATTAGTCTGCCTCGCATGTCGTGGTCGTTTCCTAAGACCCGGGAACGCTTCGGGAATTATCGCATTATTGGTCGTTGTAATTTTTATTAAATTTTGTTAAATATTTTTGTTTTCTTAAAAATAATAAAAGTGTATTTATTCTAAGTAACCAAAAAAGTATTATTTTAATGCTGAGCAGATAGGCCTTTGACAACTACGTACAAATTTGTAATTTAGTTTATTAAAATTATCAAAACAAATGTTTACATTTTTTTAACAGGCCAAAATTTTTTTATAATTAACAACTTACCATTTTTTGTAATTCTCTTTACATAATTATTGTAATGGATTTCATTGGTTTTTCATATTAAATAACAGAAAGTTGTGAAAATGCGTAACCATCTTTTTAAAGCTGTTTTCAGAATATAAAACTTAAAGTTGACAAAAGTTTATTTTCATTTTTAAATTGGATTAGCCGATACTATTTATAGTTACTACATAAAAATTTGCACATTGCTACATTGGTCGGAAACAAAGAAATTTAAATTAAATGTATGTAGATATGTACATTAGGGTGTCCTGTAATATTTTATTATTTCGCTACACAAGACCCCTCCAAAGTTGCGTTATAAGTTGTAGGTTACTTACCATAAAAAAAATAAAAGAAAAGATGAAAAAATATCGCGAGGGCTTTACCGGCATTCTTATTTTTCTAAAAGTCACTTAAATTCCTATTTTCAAGGACCGGTAGAGGCCTCAAGATAACAAATATTTAATGAAATTTAATGATAATCGTAATCTCTGTATCAACACGCAACTTTTGATACCTCTTGCGTAGCCGTAGCTCAAAATTTTGTAAGATTTCCTTAGAGTTAATGTTAGGAACCTCTAAAAATGGCCAATTTTAGAAACTTTAAGGACCGGTTGAGCCCTAAGATGACAAATATTTAATTAAATTTAATGACAATCGTAATCTCTGTATCAAAGCGCAACTTTTGATACCTCTTGCGTAGCCGTAGCTCAAAATTTTGTATGATTTCTTTAGAGTTAATGTTAGAAACCCCTAATAATGGTCAATTTTAGAAACTTTAAGGACCGGATAAGGCCTCAAGATGACAAATATTTAACTTAATTTAATGATAATCGTAATCTCTGTATCAAAACGAAACGTTTGATACCACTTGCGTAGCCGTAGCCCAAAACAAAAATCCCCATACACGGATGGGACAGCCTAATGTACATATCCATAAAAATAACTTTTAAATAAAAAAAAATATAGTAAAAAAACTTACATTAAATATAAATTATTTATAATTGATTTTTAATAATTGTTGTGATTTCTTATAACAGTTACACTGTTAAAATCACTAAAGCTAGTTCGAATCCACATCAATTATATTTTTGGTCCACTTTTTAGTTTAACAACAAGATATTTTGTGATAGAATAAAATTAAAAAAAAATAAAGGGTAAACTACAGCTAAATTATAACATCAATACAAAATTATGCATCAACTGTGGATACGAATTTTAAAAAAATTGTGGCTTTTATTATTATGTAATTTTTTTTATATTTTTATGGACTTAAAAAATATGTATTTAAATTATAAAATTGTAGGGAGTTAGGCTTGTTTCACTTAGCTTAACAATTTGCATGAATAAATTAGCTAAGTTTTCCACTTTCCGACGACCATTGTAAAGGGTCTCTAAAGCTTTCGAGTCCTCCATTTCCTTCTTGTTTTGCATCCTATGTTAAACTAATTGTTCCAGCTAATTCCATACTTTACGATCCCTTTCTATTTTTTTATAAAAAACGATGAAACGCAAAGTTCGGTTGCAGTTCAAAAACCGTACTATTCGTTTAAAGACAATGACAACTAAACAGTTACCATAGTTACATTCCATTACTAACCTGATTTTTTTATAAAAAAAAAAAAAACGACAATTTGTCGTTTTTGGATGATGTATAAAGAAACAGTATTTAAAACAAAAAAAAATCCAGGGTAATATTTAAAATAAGAAAAGTGATATCAAAAATAATAAGAAAAGCTTTATGGACAAAATTAAACTTGTTTGCAAAAAAAAATGTAATACATAACTTTAATTCGCAATCTTTCGCGCTTTTAAGACAAACTGCCAAAATTTTGCCATTTATGTTATTAGTCATCTAAAAATAAATATCATTAGAGTAATGAGCGTTACATTTAGCTTTTTTAAGTTAGATAATATAAAGCAGACAGGTAAAATTTTAAGATCAAGAATTGAGTTACGCTTAGAGTACCAATGGAGTGGCAAGTTTTACCATGTAGATATTTAATTTTATAACCATTGGTCCATTGGTACACTTTACTTATAATACTGTAATAAAAACTTTTTTTATAATATTTCTTTGTTAATTGTTTCAAAAGCTCTTTTAAAATTCAAAAATACGGCAATGTTATATTCTTGTTGTTTCAATCGTCCTTTTAATTCTTTAATTACAGTTTAAATGGCAGTTTCAGGATTTTTTTTTAAACCAGCTTGACAATATACAATAATTTTGTTTTTAATTAAAAAACTTAAAACTTGTTCAAAAATCACTTTTTCTTGTACTTTTTCGATAACATTTATGGGTCTCATTTTATTCAATTTCTTTAAATTTTTTGGTACTGGTGTAAAACAAAACGAAGTTTAATTTTTTTTTTTACAAAATTTAAGCACATAATATTTATAAAATTTTGTAAATAGTAATCAGTGCTGCTAAATTTTTTCTTGTTATTGTTTTTTTCACTATAATTTTTATTTTAATTTAAATAACTTATAATCTTTACTTTAGAAAAATTATTTAGTTAGTTTTACTAGTTGATACCTCTGGAAAAAAATTAGAAATCCCATGTCTATTGATGTTACAATTTCTTTAATATTCTGAACATAGCATATGCTTAATTTTTTGTATATAACTGACTGATTTAATACATTACCATTCTCAAATATATATTTTACTTAACACTAAAACCTTGGACTTCCATTGTCTTTATTTGTTAATTGTTACACAACACTTAATTTTGATACTTTTTGGACGCCCGCATTTAGATAATGTTTATAACTAATAATTGGATATATTATTGATTTGTTTTATACATTATTCGTGTAAAATTCGATATAAATAACTTTATTTACAATTTAAAATTAAAATTTGTTTAAATTTTTTATATTATTTATTTTACATTTATATTAAATCTCCAATATTTCTGAATATATTATTATTATTCCACATGGGGTTACGTTGGTTTTTAAAGAAAAAAAATCTTTGTGATTTATAATAAGTAGGTACCTACGTAAATCGCATGTTTTTAAGATTATATTTTATATTACCTATAAATCAAAATTTATTGATTGTTACAAATTTTCCTTTACATAAATACCTGAAAATTTTAAATTTATATAAATTAAAATTTCACCTGTGTGTTCTGAATTTAACTTACAAATATATAATTTGTAATTTTCCACCAGAATTCATCGTCATTTACTTTTTCTGTTATATGTGTTTCTGTAAGGCATAATAAAGCTGGGTTTTCTTTAAATAAAAACCTTTTTATTTTACAATGAGGGTTAAAATGTCCCTAAATATTTAAATAAAAAAGGTTTTTTTTATTTTTTTATTGTTGGGGTATTAATTATTTCTTTACTTTTTAATGGTGCTTCTTTATCATACTAAATTTTAGATTCTCTTTAAATATGTTTTTAAAATATTTTACAGTTTCTATTAAAAGGTCCATGATCTGTAAAAGAACTTGTACCAAATGTTTTATTTTTATTTGCCTCCATGAAATTTGGATGATTTATACACGGTATGCATGTTGTTACATTATAGTCTCTCGCTAAATAATGGTTGCCTGTATTTTCATTTATTTCTTCGTCTCTAGCAATAATTTTAATTCTGGGTTTTCTATTTTCTTCTTGCCGCACATTATAAGTATTTCCTTGCTTTTTTTTTTTCATTTTTAATTTTCTTAAGGACCTCTTTATTTTCACACTGAATTTTCTTTTCTACTTGTTTAAATTTTGTTATGTCAATGTTAAATTTTGCAAGATTGATGTATTTTTTAAGCCTTTTTTTGTTATCTTATTTTCCTGGAATGCACTTGGCTTAATAGTAATAGTATTTTAAAAAACGGGTCCCTTTGATATATTATATATATTTTTTATTATTATTCTCCTCAACTTCCTTCTTCACGCAGTCACTAAACGATAGATCCTTTGTTTGGTCTATCTTTTTAAGTAAAAGTATATTAACATGCATTTTCTTTATAATACTATCTTTTGCTTTAATTAGTTCATCTTTTTCTTCTATAACTTGTAAAAATAAGTTTATCTGATATTTTCTCATTTTTTACCAAACTGTCATGTCAGTTTTGCCATCCATTACTTCATTTTTATGATTTTCTGCTCATGCCGTTTTTCTTGTTATAACAACTATTTCTTTTCCTTCGTTTCTTTGTACTAGCCTGTAATATACAGGGTGATTGGTAAGTAGAGGCGAAAAATGAAGACTCGAATTAATTTTTTAATTTTGGATCGAAAACCAAGAATACTTTTTTTGCAAATTTTTCCTCGTTTTCAAAATTTTTTCTACAAAGTTTTGCCAAAGAAAAATTTTTAAATCACATTGTGGGTGTCGGTGATCCTAGTATCCGCTTTAAAACTATTACGTCATATGAATCAAGTTTATAGTGAAATATTTTGGAAATGAAGAAAAATTTGCAAAAAAAAGTATTCTTGCTTTTCGATTCAAAATTTAAAAAATAATTCGGGGCCTCATTTTTCGCCTCTACTTACCAATCACCCTGTATGTTTTTTGAGTAATTTAAATAAGAAACAAATTATTAAAAATGTGTTTATGATATGTTTTGGGTTTTAAATTATGAAATAATGTAAATTTTGGAATAAGTGACCTGTAATTAAAAATATAATTAAATAAACATAAAAAAATAATTTTTCATTATTTAAGAAATAAATTTTAGAATTATAAAGGATTTGCACTAATTATGATATTTCTTAAATATAGAGGCAATATTTTTTAGCAATATTTACATATTTAGTAAAAAGTTAAAAAGGAAATTTCTTTGTATTTTATTGTTTTCCTACTTTTTGTGATAAGTAACCCATTTACTAATTTATGTTTTTAATTTAATACATAGAGTGCTTTGGGTACCTTAAATGCATGTAAATAAGGCAATAAAAAATTAATTTAATACTCAACCATGTAAATTATTAAGGTTATGAGTTGTATTTAAAAGTTCCTTATCGTACTAATAAGTGATGATCACTTTGCACAGTAGTCAAAATAAAAATTTCAAATTATCTACTAAGCAAATTAGTCTTGAACGTTTTGTTAAACTAGTTATTACCACAAAATGTAAAAAGAAATTAAAAAGGTAAGCAAATTTTAAAAACCACATATTTTGTTAATTTAGGCAAATATTATAAATTGTAGTGTTTAGAGATATAATCTTTAACAAAGATTCTGTTTATATTAAACTTTGTTTTTGTTGTTTGTTTTTGGCAACAACCCAATATACATACTAATAAGAAGCGTAAAAGTTTTGCTACAAATTTTTTATTCGACCATTAGATGAATATAAAAACACCCTTTGCATAAAAGCTGAAAAAGTTGAAAAAGTTAAATTAAACTGGCTATTCTTCTTCTACATAAACAAAATATTTTATTTTACGTAATTAAAATCTTACATTAAGGATTTTTTTATTTGTTTGTAAATCTACTAAGCAAAAGTAATAAACACCCTTTATTTTCCTGAGTTTAAATGAGCTATAAGCTTTATTGTCAAATGCAGAGTATAAATTAACTGAAAAAATAAAAATAAAAATAAAAGACAAATGGCATGTAAAAAATCGATCATTACAGAAGCTGGCGATTCTATAATAGAAAAACATAATTATAATTAGAGTAAATCTAACTCCAATTATAGCAGCCATTAGTTGTTTTATAGTATGTTTATCCAATATTTATAAAAATTCTTATTATAACACTTTACTTAAAAAAAGACATGTATTAAAAAGCCGAATAATTCTGCATGCTTAAGTGCGCTTCCATCTGCATACATTAATTAGTTTGTGCATGGAATCATGCATATGCGTTCATATGTCCTCCATTTTTCAATATTCAGCTCCTCAAGTAAATCTCTAAGACTAATTTGAAAAATAAGGGCAGGGTAATGCAGATATTTCTTTCACAGAAACTTAAATAAATACTGGATTGGAAAAATTAAAATTCTGATCCAGCCTATTGACTTCAACATACAATCATGTTTGTCGTCTCGAAAAAAGTCCGCCGATAATACTCATCCTTTACTTTAAAGAGGCGAAGTAAATAAAACAACGAACTCAAGGACTAGAATTAACGCAACGCCAGTTTGTAGGCAGGCAGGGTGTTTGGTATAGTGATCTGTTTGGTTTTGTTTTGAAAAAATGTAAACAAATTGCCAGATCTTAAAAATCAAAATCAGAAAATTATGTTGAAAATGTAATAAAATTAATTTAAAATATTGGTTTTTGTGTTAATATAGGCAACATCGATTTAAATATAAATATTTATTGATATGACAGTTCCAAGGAACGCTGCTGTAGTGGTTTAATAAAAAAAATATATTAAATCAGGTGTTTTACGGCACTTTTATGTGATTTAATTTTTTCTAGTAGGTTGTATTATTTAATAACACGTTTTGTAAACTGACTTGATCAACAACAATCGAATTGAGCATCTAAAGTGAATGTCTGTCACTTCAGATAATAAACAAAAATAGTTTTCTGGCTTTAAAAATATTTTTTAACAATAAAGAATCATCAATTTATAAAAATGTGATTTATGGTGCAATGCCATAAACATTAAAAAAGTTATTATTTCTGGAGTGATGTTATTCGGTGTGTTTAATCAATGTTGCGGGTGCAGTGTGATTACAAGAACTATTCCGTCTTGCTCCCCTAAATATATTAATGCCAAACAAGGTTTGTTTACTTTATTTTTATCCAAGAATTCGTTGGTATGAAAGGTGTGTTCTTTCGACAATAACCTTAAAAAATATTAAATACATAGCTTCAGCAGTAAGAAATCCTCGGCTTAAGCTTAAGTTTAACAATATTTTAATAACAATTAAACAAAAGCTGTTGTGTTACTGGACATACACACATTTTAATCCCTACATACTGGGTATTATATATAGTAAATTCTGTTTTGTTTGATGCTCTTTGTATTAAAGGTTTTGTGAGTAGTTAAGTGATGATTATTTTAATTTATGTAAAATGAAGAGATTTCGTTCTGTGCCATTAGTTACCTTTATCCAATAAATTAGCGGTGGGTATCGTCGGACATGTAACAGGTTACTACCTTTTTTATATAAAAAGATTTTATTTTAAAATTCGGGGGATCCCTGTATAGTTGCCCTTTTTTAGTTCCTAATAATTCATGTCTGCGACTGTGATTTAACCCGAAGTTACTTTTTTTTATTTAATACCACACTGCCTGTTTTTTTAGTCTGTCGCATTCACCTTAAAAACTCTCTCTTTAAACAAAATTTCATAATATGACATTTGCTTTTAAAATGAAATTAAAAAATATTTTACTCGAATAAGCTACAGTTGACCATGATATACAAATAAAAATATGTTGTTCCAATCCTATTTTTTCAAATACTGCGGGTTGCTTTAGGATTTTTTCGAAATATAAAGAAAATAGTTACCGCCGACTGACATCAACCAGGCCAAAACAATGTAAAATATAATGTAGGATATCATCTGCTTCTTCAAAATCACAGGACACTACACTTTAACATAGGCCATGATGCATTTTGCTTAATTTAGCTTATTTGAGTAAATGCTTTGTTAACGCAATTTTAAAAGAAAATTTTATATTGTGACACATGGATGAAAATAGAATTTTAAGGCAAATCTGAAAGGCTGGAAAAATATACAAAGCCGTATTAAAAAAATAATAAGTTCTAGTTACTTTTAGTTAAACCGGTAGTCGCAAAAAAATATGAAGTCCTAAAACAGGGCAATTATCCGCTATTGAAACCCTTACTATTGTAGAATAATATTTTTAAAATAAAAGAAAATCTGCTGTTATATGTCCGCTGAGTCACCGGTTATTTTTACTTTCATATACTTAAAGAATCTCATGTGCACATCTCTGAATGTTTAGAGGGTGGTAATATACCACTGCACCTAGACCTCAGTAGGTCCTTTGTGCTTCCTCTTGTAGGCGGAAGATTCAGTGCGTCGTCCAACCTATTGTTTTAAAATAGTTAACGACGTCTTTATGTAGAATCTTCCTAATTTCGGCCAGTAATGGTCAGTTCGTGCCCAGCATGAAGTTCCGTTCAGATTCAGGGCGGGACAATCGCAAAGAATGTGTTCCGCGGTCTCATCTTCTTGATAACAGCCTCTACGTAATCTTGTGTCCTTTAGACCCATTTTAAATAGGTGTCCTCGTAGCCCACAGTGGTCAGTTAAAACACTTGTTGGTGTTCGGAGGTTCCTTCTGGACATCATAAGGTTTTTTCGCTATTGTCTTGTCTGGATAGCTCAGCATTATTTTTGCGAAGTTGCAGTTCGTAGTATCATCCTATTTTCCTTTAAACAGTCGATGGGATTATTCTTTAATGGTGTCTTTAATCGCTGTTGTTGTCAGTCCAGTGGTTAGGACGGGACCAACTAGTTTCCGTCCCGCAGCCGCCCTGGCCAGCGAGTCAGCGGTATGATTACCTTTTAGATATGTCATGTCCCTTAATCCAGGCTAGGTTGACCACATTATTTAGAGAGATGTTAGTCAGGGCTTAATGACATTCTAGTACAAGTCCCGAAGTAATGCGTGGTCTTTTCAGGGCTAGTAATGCTTGCCTACTGTCTGTATAAATACAGATCATATGGTTGGTGATGTTGCGGCTTTTAATTTCGTAAGCCGCTATAGTTTTGGCTGTCAGTGCGGATTGAAGCAAGCTGGGTTCGGCGCCCATTGTCCATCCGAATTTCAGGTTTATGGTTGGTAAGTATATGCCACAGCCTGTACCCACCTTGGTCTTAGAGCCGTCAGTTTACAGGCTAATGGTTCCATTAGACTCGCCTTTTATTGGTACTGTTCCTCTTATGTTGAAAGTGTAGGGTTTATTAAAAACGAACTTTGTTGCAACTGAGTCCGCTCTTCCTGTAGAATTGAAAGTTGCCCTGTAAAATTCCTCCACAGGCGTCGTCCAGTTGAGCCAGTGCCTACATTAGTGTCTAGACCGACTATGCGGAGGCGTGTTAGAGTCATCAAAGCCGCTTCCCTTACAAATATATCAAGGGAGGTGAGATTTAATATCACCTCCTTAGCTCTAGTCCGTGTAGTCCTTATAGCACCTGTGATGTTTAAACATGCTAGTCTTTAAATTTAATCTAGCTTATGTTTTGCCGTGATCTGTTCTGTTTTGGACCACCACACTATGGAACCGTAAGTTACCATGGTCATGTGCACATGTGTAATGTGATAAATTTAATTGTCTAAAAAACCTTATCAATAGTTTTATTTGCTTTTAAATTATTTTTAAAATCTTCCTTATCAAGGACTTCATTTTTGACCGTTTTTTGTCTAAAATTTTAAATTTTTAGTAAAACAATAAATAATAAAAAAACGAATGTGTCATGAATTCCTTTTATAAATTGTAATATCTAAGAGAAAGACACAAAGGTTTCAAATATTTGAAAATGTACGTTCTTTCAAATCATAAAGTCTAGATACAACGGCGATTTAAACAAGATTTTGCACATTTGTTTTTATGTTATTATTTTTATGTCTTGCAGGCATTTTGGCCTGGCGAATTTTTAGTATTAACCTCTCGCTGAAGATAGTAACGAGCTCTAATATTTTTGGGTTTATTAAGAATTCTCGGAATGTCAATTATCTTACTATTGGAACACACTCTATAAAGTTTAAAACATAGAAAAAACAACATTCTGCGTTTGCTGGAATTACAGGCGACGAACAGTGGGAATTTTAGAGGATTTTAAGGCACAACCTTAACCGTTTTTTTTTTTAATACTGATTATGGATAATACTTCTAGAATTTACAAGAGACACTTACTCCCTGGCTTTTAGAGGTTTTTCGTCTTTGAAAATATTGTCATTGGCTGAAGTATTCTTGATAATCTATGAATTATCGTCATTTTGGTAATTGTTTACAAAACGGTTTTCTGCTATTTTATTATTATATGGTTAATTTGGTATAAACGCCTTCCTGTATTTTTTAAATTTAGTGTTCGCCAGATTAAATCAATGTGAGCCATTAAATTTTTGACATTCTTCTGAAAAATAATTGGGGTAATAAAAAGTGTTTGAACCAGAACTAACAATGACCGACTAGTAAGAGTTTTTGAATTTGTCTAAAAGGTCGGTCATGGTTAGTTCTGGTTAGCAAAGCAGGTTTTTATTTTACCCAATTATATTTCAGACGTGAAAATAAGTATTGGAAAAGACCCCGATTTGGCAACACTGCACGGTTAACTTTAAAAATAATTTCTTACTGTTTCTAGTCATAAGGGGGAGTTTTCGCATTATATGAAGAAATTACTGGTAATTTTAAATTTTAAAATCGAAATAGAAAATATTAAAACACATAATTTCTGTTCTGCGCTAGTATATTTGCAATCCCTGAGGACACTAGAATACGACTATATAAAAATTTTGCCATTTAATCCAAAAATAGCAGAAAACCGTTTTGTAAACAATTACCGTCATTTTTATTAGATTTTAGAGAACGCTATCAAATAATGTACGCACAGTGCAAATCGTATGCATAGGACGATAGGACCACCGCGGAATGGTAACAAAATAGGTTTAGATTTTTTTAGTAAACAATAATGAAGTTAAATGCAGTCTCCTTCCTTCTTTCACTCCTTTAGTGGACTTAGTATTGTTATTGGGATTTTAACGCCAGCCTATCAAAAACTTTCGTAGCTAATGTCGGGCACGAAGCCTCGTTTGAATGCCAATTCCTTGTAGGTCAAAAAAGGTCAAATAAAGGCGTCCACCAGAACTGCTACTGGTACTGTCGATTCCTGCTGCGCGCGCAACCATCTTCTGCCATTGGAAAAATTCCTGTGTGCCCCCAAGAAGAAGGACTCTACTATTTGACGTAAGTCTCTCCTTGATCCCCGAAGGCAAAAAGTCACTATATTCGGCACCGCCGAATTTTATAGGAAAATACATGCAGCTAAAATCACTCTAACACATAATTTAAAAATAGTTTTTCAAAAGAAAAAAAATTACAAATAATTTTTTTAGGAACAAAAAAATTTAGAGTTGTTTTTTATTCTTTTTAGCGCACGTGATTTTAAAGTAAAAAAAAATGCAGCGAATATTTAACCGATTTTATAGATAGTGATGATGACTAATTTTGTATTTAAGTTGGAAAACGTTCTTTTTTACTGTTTTTGTTTTAGTTGTAGGAAATGTAGATAAGTATTATAAGTTTAAAATTATTTTCTAAATCTTTTTTTTACTTACTTAATACAATTTTCATTAATTAAAGCGTATTTTATACAAAATGTGTTTTATTTTTAGAATTATCTTTTATTACTCCAACTTTAACCCCGATAAAGATTTTACAAGTTTTATACCAAATTTAATTTATTATCATATAAATCTAAAGTCAAAAATATTATATTATTTGTAAAAATGACTTCTACCCCATTTTTTTTTGCGGAATTTTTGGATAACCTTTCTTTTTGTGTCAGAACCAAAGGCGCATTTATAGTTTGATGTTACCGCTACCGCTTGCCCTTTGCCGTTATAGTTTTCGTTTTACTTTGAGATAGGAATTTATATTTTGCAGTTCAGGACCGTTTCAGCACTCGCGGCGCACGCGTATTAATTAATTTTAATAATTTTAAGGATAAAGCAAATACTTGTCTACAATATTATCATAATTAAATAGTAATTAACGCAAATGTGAACAAGAAAAATAAATGAAATACAATGGTATATAGAAAATAGGGTGTATCGATGTTACAAACAACAATTAAACCTCGTTATAACATCCTAACTGGCTTTAAAGAACGTAAAACGGAAAAAGCTAAAAGTTGATTAACTCGAACGTTTCGCAAACTGCAAACGTAAAGGTAACACAAAGTATCAATTGATATATAAAAAGTTGTTGTTTGATTTGTAATCTGCAAATGTTCAATGGCAATTTGAGCCTAACTTAATTAAAATAATTTGGTCCAGTAGCGTCTCTGGAGACATTTTATCTAAAATAATTGTGAAAAAAAAGTACGTCACGGACTCTTTTTGCAATTTTTATATATTTTTTTAGATTAAGCAACTTAAAATATAATTTCTTTTGTCTCCTTAAAATTTTAATTTGTAACTACAGTCACTTATAAAAATACTTAATAACAAAGTTAAACAACAAATTACAATTTTTAACATTGGTGTTTAGTGCTACCTAAAGCAAATGTTGAAAACGTCCTCCGCGTATTTCCACACACCTTCTTACGCGGCAATTTATTAAACGAAACGAAAAATTCTAATGCCTATTTCTGATTATATCACAAGCAGTTATTATCTTGTTCTGAAAGTTTTTCAATGTTTTTATTGGTGTCGCTTTTAAGATGTCCCCACCGATAAAAATCCAGCGGCTTGAAATCGGGGAAACGAGGTGACCAGTGATTTGGTCCACCCTTCAAATTCCATATCTTACCAAACGTGTTATTTAGGTGGTTTTTATCGTTAAACTAAAATTAGGGAGAGCTTCATCGTGCATAAAAATAAAAGTTTTTTACGTACTATTAGAAGTACCTCTTCTCATAGTACCGCAATTTTTTTGCAGGAAGGTTTACCAAAAAAAAACTTTCTTACAAAAAAAAACAGTTTTGTTGAAATTTCTGTTGTTAATGGTATTTTGGTTATACCATTCGCAAAATTGTAAACGATGCTTAAAATTTCTTGGGTGTACTGTTTGCACAAGTTGCACATGATATGGGTATAGAAGTTGTTCTGGTAATACTTGCTCTCCGGTGCTGTTAGAATAATTACCCAATTAATTTGTGACAGTCTTTGTACTGATACCAGGATTTTCTTCCACAGCGCGTAAAGCTGCCTCATCAAATTCAGGGATTCTGACGATCTTTAGCCTGCCTCTATTATTGGTAGGAATGGCAAAATTTCCTAAAGAATTATTATTTAATTAATTGCCCAAAATATCTCAAACAAGAAACAAAATTTACCATTTTTCGTAATCTGCGGTAAATATTTTTACATATTTTTCCCATCCGAAAGTTGCCGATTGGAATATGCCTTTGCATACAGGCGCCTAGCTTCGTGACAGCTGCTAAACGCACGTAGATTACATGCATGTCTGTCATTTTCTCAAAAGAATAAATATTGCTATCCATGCCAAAACGTTTTTTTTAACCTCTACCAAATTAAAATTTTAACCCAAATTATTTGTCTCTAAAAAATACCACGCAAATGTCAAGCCAACAAGCAAAAATTCTTGTCATTTTTTCAGGTAAATGTGACTTTTTTACCAACTAATAAAGTATTCTAATAATTATTTTTCATTAAAACAAAGCAAGATAGCGAAAAAATATCAGAGGAGAAATTCTAAATTTTTAGTTGCTTAATCTAAAAAAAAAATAAAAAAAAGTAAAAAGTTCATGGGCATCCATTTTTTTCCAAAATTTTATTCGATAAGGTATCCTCTGAGACGCCACTAAACTTAATAATTTTAATTTAATTAGGCCCAAAATAGGCCCTTATTACTAAAAATAACACTGACAATATTTAAAAAGTTTAGCTACAGGGTATTTAAAATAATTACTAAATTCAACTTTTTTTAAGTTTGGCAACCTGTACCTTAGAAACTATGCATTTTCGAACCCATATTTATAAAAATTTTTTAATGACGACTCACCTTCTGAAATTTGTCCGTGCATAGTTCAAACACTTTTTACGATACAACTGCGTATGGGCAATGAAAAACCATTAGGTGAAACGATATTTTTTCTAAAGTAAAATAATGTAGGGTATTAAATGACCCTATAATATATCTCCACGAGATAGGTCCCAGGACACATTATATCCGCTTTCACTGCACGACTCGGGTA